>JBBPRK010001112.1:0-14839 GCA_038093075.1 Boletus patriciae
CTTAGTCTTCGTCGTACTACTGAGTCGACGCTCCTCAGAACCTTCGAACCTCCGGCGTCCGTCTAGACGCTTGAACCCCTAAAGGACGACCCTTAGGGCGATCTTACGATCAATCGAGTCTACACCTGTACCTACCTGGTCCAAGCGTAACAAAAGGTCAAAGTTGCCTTTCGAGGCTATCATCGTCATAGTCCTCCACCATTTCGTACCCACAGAACAACCCACGATACTTGTGGCGCGGCGCCCGAGAACAACCCATCGATTCACCCTCTGAAGCTGAGCTCTCCGAACCGGAAGAAAACTCTGATCAAGACGTAACCATATCGTCTGACCTTGAACAAACCCAAGACCTCGACCTCGCCCACCAACTTGCACACACCCACCTCCCTCGCGTCCCCACGCCTCCGTCCCCAACTCCAATCACCACTAACCCAGTCTTTCCCCCTCTTACACCACTCCCCTTATCCTACGCACCACCACCCCCTCCCCCATCGTTCCTCAGACCACCCTCACCCATGTCCTCCTCGAAACCCACCGAACTCCGTATCAGAGCGCCAGAAGCCTTTGATGGATCTTATGACAAATCCACCCAATGGTTGAACGCCATGCAGTTCTACCTCCTTGTCAATGACAAAGTCTACGACACTGATAACAAAAAGATCGCCTTCGCCCTCTCGTACATGACCAAAGGATCTGCCCTCACCTGGGCAACCACGTTCAGGCAGAACGCCATCACTGGGACTACCATCGCCATGGGAACATTCCCCGATTTCATCTCGAAGTTTGAAACCGCGTTCAAACACCACGACATCACTGGAACCGCCATCGCCTGGCTCTCTACCAAACGCATGACCAAGGGGAAGAATAACACTTATTCCCCAACCCTCATCGAGTACGTTTCGCACTTTAAAAACTACTCGGCACTCGCAAGCATCACCGATCAGAACGTCCTTATCGGATACTTCTCCGCCGGAATCCCTTCCCCCCTCATGCGCCGAATCATGTCCATGGACACTGTCCCCTCTACCATCGAAGACTGGTACAAGAAAGCCATCTCGTTCCAGACCCAATGGGAATGCGCCGAAGAAATCTCCAAACGAAACTCTAAACCCACCCATCAGTCCTACCACTCCTTCTCCACCCCTACCAAAGCTCGCGACCCCGACGCCATGGACGTAGACGTCATCAAAGTAGGCAAACTCACGGCAGAGGAACGTAAGAGATGCATGGAGAAAGGACTCTGCTTCCATTGTAGGGAACCCGGACGCATGAGTTCCAAATGCCCTAAACACAAGAATGGCGCACCCAAAGTCTGACAAGTCACGGAAGATCTCCCAAAACTGGAACCCGTCGATGACGACGAAGAAGACGAGAATCTGAGAAGGATCTCCTTCTCTACCATGGATTTTTAGATCGGGAAACTCCTTCGACGCGAGTTCTCCCTAGTGTAAAGTGTGCTGCGATCAATGTAAAAACTACCCCCTCTATGCAAATTCCAATCCAACTTATCGAACCATCGCACACCTTGAAAGCCATCGACATCCGCGCCCTCATTGACAGTGGTGCAAGTATCTCCTGCCTCGATTGGGGGTTCGTCAGAAAGCATTCCCTCCCCACCACCTGATTACAGAAACCCATCTATGCAAGGAACGCTGACAACACCATCAACAGCAAGGGAGTAATCCGCTTCACCTCTACCCTCTTCCTTAACATTGAAGGCATCGCCCGAAAAGTCACCTTCCACGTCATCTCCCTAGGAAACGAGAATGTAATCTTGGGGCTCCCCTGGCTCAAGGACGTCAATCCAACCATCAACTGGACTCAGAAAACCTTGTCAATCGATGAATCCCTAGATCAGTCCAAAGAGCTCTACCTTTCCCATACCACCGACACCTCCCACCACAACTACCACTTCCAGAGACCCTCTTACCGACCCCCTCGGCATACTCACGTCAACGCAATCACTGATTCCCGACTCTTCGAGTATAACGGATGGGAAGAGGAATCCCAATTCCTAACCCGCGCGGACACAAACCGGACCCTCCACCGGATTATCAGATGTGGGTCCCGTTTCCTTTACAAAGGATCCCCCCTGGAAGAAAAGATGTCCAAAATCACCACCGCCACCGAACTCGCCGCCGCTGCCGAAAAAGCGAAACCAAAACAAACTCTTCCCCCGGAATTTGCCGACTATGCTTCGGTTTTCTCCAAAGAAGCCACCGATCATATCCTGCCATCTAGGCCTTATGACCACGAAATCGACCTCGACGACTCCTTTACTCCTAAAGTCGGAAAGGTTTACCCTCTGTCCCCTGAGGAACGAAAGGCCACCGAAGACTTCCTCCAGGAAAACCTAGATTGTGGAAAGATTCGTCCTTCCAACTCCCCCCAAGCATCCCCTTTCTTCTTTGTCAAAAAGAAGGACGGCGGTCTTCGCCCCTGTCAGGACTACCGATACCTGAATGAACATACCACCCGTGACGCCTATCCTCTCCCCCTCATCTCAGACCTCATCGACAAACTCAAAGACGCCAAACTATTCACCAAGTTTGGCGTACGATGGGGGTACAACAATGTCCGCATCAAAGACGGCCATCAATGGAAGGCCGCCTTCATCACACATAAAGGCCTCTTCGAACCTACAGTAATGTTCTTCGGGCTTACCAACTCCCCAGCTACATTCCAGCGATTCATAAATAACTCTTTCCACGACATGATCGCCGAAGGATGGCTCGTCATCTACATGGATGACCTCCTCATTTTCTCCCCTGACGAAGAAACCCACTGCGAACACACCAGACGCGTCCTCCAATGCATGACCGAACTAGACCTCCACCTCAAATTGGAGAAATGTCGCTTCGCCACCACTGAAGTGGAATACCTCGGCATGATCATCAAACCGGGTCAACTCGCCATGGACCCTGTAAAGCTAGACGGTATCACCAGTTGGCCCACCCCCGAAAAAGTCAAAGACGTTAGATCGTTCCTTGGCTTTGCCAACTTCTACCGGTGCTTCATCCCTGATTACTCCAACGTTGCCTGCCCTCTCATCGATCTCACCAAGAAAAACCTACCCTGGAACTGGTCCTCCGCATGCCAACATTCCTTTGACACGCTCAAATCCTTGTTTCTGTCTAAGCCAGTCCTACACCTCCCCGACCCCGCTGCACCCTTCGCTGTTGCTACTGACACCTCTAAATATGCTTCTGGCACCATTCTTCTTCAAACCGACTCCAATGGCGAATGGCACCCATGTTCCTACCTCTCTCAATCGTTCTCTCCAGCCGAACGGAACTACGACATTTATGACAGAGAACTCCTCGCCGTCATCCGTGCCTTAAAATCGTGGCGGCACTACCTCCACGGATCCCCCTTCCCCGTCCAAGTCTTCACCGACCACAAGAACCTCACCTACTTCCGTTCCCCCCAGAATCTCAACCAACGACAAGCTCGTTGGCTCCTCGACCTCGCAGACTTTGATCTGAAAATGGTTCACATCCCGGGGAAACTCCTCGCCGGCCCCGATGCCCTGTCTCGTCGCCCGGACCTCCTCCCCCACTCTGATGATGACAATGATGGAGTCACTCTCCTTCCCCCATCTCTCTTCGTCAACGTTATCGACGTCGCCCTCTCCCACCGTGTCCAATCCGCCTCGGCAGGTGACCCCCTTGTCCTCCAAGCCCTCCAATCCATGAATGAAGACATCCCTCTCCCCTTCCGTTCCCGCCTCTCCGACTGGCAAGTCGAAGCAGGCATCCTGACCTATCAAGGTCGTGTCTACGTCCCCAACGATGATTCTCTCCGTCACGCCATTCTCCAACGGTGTCACGACCACGAGAGTGCCGGTCACCCTGGTTACCTCAAAACTCGGCAACTCGTCGCAGCAGAATTCTGGTGGCCCAGCCTCGCCTCCTACGTCCACAAATACGCCGAAGGCTGCTCAACCTGCCAGCAAAACAAAGCGAATACCCACCCCACCGTCCCACCGCTCACTCCTATTCGCTCCTCCGCCTCCCGCCCCTTCCAACAGGTCTCCTGTGACCTCATCACCGACCTCCCCTCTTCCTCCGGCTTTGATTCCCTTTTGGTTGTGGTCGACCATGGGCTTACTAAGGGGGTGATTCTCTGTCCCACGAAGAAAAACGTCACCGCAGAAGGCATTGCGGCACTCTTTTTCCACAAAGTATATCTCCGCTTCGGCCTCTACGACAAAGTCATCTCAGACCGAGGCCCCCAATTTGCCTCCTCCTTCGCTCGAGAACTCGGGAAACTCCTGAAGTACGATCTATCACTCTCCACCGCCTACCATCCCCAATCTGACGGAGAAACCGAACGAGTAAACCAAGAAGTAGAAACGTACCTTCGGATCTTTTGTGGAAACAACCCCGGATCTTGGGCCGATAATATCTCCCACGCCAAATTCGCCCACAATCACCGCCCTCATTCCGTCACCAATCAATCACCATTCTACCTCATGATGGGCTATGAACCCCATGCCCTTCCTTCGGTAATCTCCGACACCACTATTCCCGCAGTTGAAACCCGCTTAAAGACCCTCTCCGCCGCTCGTGACGAAGCTCTAGCCGCACACGAACTAGCCCGTCAAGTCATGGCAGCCAGAACTCAACGATCCTTCTCCCCGTTCAAACTTGGAGACAAAGTCTGGCTCGAAGCCAGGAACCTTAAACGATCCATAATCAACCCGAAATTTGCCCCTAAACGAGAAGGACCCTTCACCATTACGAAAGTCCTATCTCCGATCGTCTACCAACTCCGTTTGCCGAAAACCTGGAAGATCCATCCAGTCTTCCATGCTTCCCTCTTATCTCCCTATCGCGAAAATGCCGTCCACGGCCCTAATTTCCCATCGCCACCCCCTGACCTTATCAACGGAGAAGAAGAGTACGAGATCGAAAAGGTTCTATGCCACCACGGAACCCCGACCAAACAATCGTTCCTAATCCGATGGAAAGGATATTCGGCCAAAGAAGATTCTTGGATCCCAGAACGGAACCTGAAAAATGCCAAGTCCGCTCTCACAGCATACAAAAGACTCCATCCCGCCGTTTTCCCCTCCTAACTTTGCTCCACCATCTTCCCTTCATTACCATGTCCACCAATGCTTCCTCGATTTCTACTGTGTCCTCTCTCCCTTCGGTTTCACTTCTTTCTTCTCGCAGTCCTTCTCCTGCCTCTACCAGGGCCGACACTGGTTGGGGATTACCTCGAAGAGATGGTAGGGGATCTCCAGATGTTGATAACCTGCCTACTCCTCCTCTTGCTCCATTGGAACCGACACCTCATCCCTCAATAAACCCTACCCCCGTCCTCTCTGTCGACGTCCCACTCGCTGCTCACCGCCTTCATGAAGGAACCCTAGACGATCACGCTCGTGATATCCTCCATTCCCACCTCTACGCCCCCCATCTCCACCACGCTTTTGAATTTCACCTCGAACCAAATTCTCCCCTCTGGAGTATAACCCGCATGTACCTCCAGAACCAACGCCTGAAGGCCATACTAGATCTCGCCTCCTCCCCGTCTAGCATCGGTCGCAGGTGCAACACCCTTCGTACCATTCAACGCGAAGTAGAGGAGGACTTGTTCTCCACCTTTTACCAGATGCAGATGCCAGAGTTCGCCGATGATCTAGAACGATATGTCAAAGAACTGACTGTATCCACCAACCCCCAACCACTCCCATCCGCTTCTTCGTCTCCGATTTCCCCCGAGATCGAGCTGACTCTCCAACGCGCTGAACTTCGTCATGAAGTCGATACTGCAGGGACTATCCATGGCGAACCCATTGACGCTCCACTCTCCCGTAACCACCCCCGCTACCATGAAACCTGCTTCGAATGCCACCACTTGGGGCACATTCGTATTCATTGCCAATGGTATGTCTGCCCTATATGCAAAGTCAACCACCCCGGTCATCCCCAACGCCGCTGCCCCCTGGGCCGCTCTCGCTCTCGCCCTTCTTCCTCCTCGTCATCGTCCTCCTCCCGACCTCATCCTATCCCTCCTCCGCGTTCTCGGCAAATGGTCCCAGAGAACTCTCGCGTTCGTCGTCGCAACCCACGTTCTCGCTCTCCTCCTCGCTCTCAGTCTCCTCTTGAAGACTTTGATTACGACGACGTCGCCATCGCTAACATGACTGGCTCCCCCGTCTCTTCGTACATTGACTTCTGACTCGCGCTGTTCTTACGTTATCCTTCTCCGGAGTTTCAGATGTAAACGGGGGGTAATGTTACGATCCTTCCTTTTTCCTCGACCTATTCTCCCTTTGACTTCCCCACGCCGTTCCCCTTTACTACCAGAAGGGGTACTCATCACTTTTGTCCCTTTATCACCTCGGACTTCTATCTCCACCGATCGGTTCTCTTGCGCCGATTACGTAGTCCTTCTTACTCATCGTTTCTATCGCCTTCTTCCTTGTTCTATGATGACGCATCCCTCTGATTAGGGCAGGCGTTACTTGGTCCGTGCGTACTTTTCCTTTTCTATATAAACCATCGTACTTCCTGTATCGTATCTCTAACTTTGACCTACTCAATACTTCCTCGAATATACCAAGGTCATCGCTCCTTGCCCTGGATCTCTCTTAGTCTTCGTCGTACTATTGAGTCGACGCTCCTCAGAACCTTCGAACCTCCGACGTCCATCTAGATGTTTGAACCCCTAAAGGACGACCCTTAGGGCGATCTCACGATCAATCGAGTCTACGCCTGTACCTACCCGGTCCAAGCGTAACAAAAGGTCAAAGTTGCCTTTCGAGGCTATCATCGTCATAGTCCTCCACCATTTCGTACCCACAGAACAACCCACGATACTCATGGTGCGGCGCCTGAGAACAACCCATCGATTCTCCCTCAGAAGCTGAGCTCTCCGAACCGGAAGAAAACTCTGATCAAGACGTAACCATATCGTCTGACCTTGAACAAACCCAAGACCTCGACCTCACCCACCAACTTGCACACACCCACCTCCCTCGCACCCCCACGCCTCCGTCCCCAACTCCAATCGACACCAACCCAGTCTTTCCCCCTCTTACGCCACTCCCCTTATCCTACGCACCACCACCCCCCCCATTGTTCCTCAGACCACCCTCACCCATGTCCTCCTCGAAACCCACTGAACTCCGTATCGGAGCGCCGGAAGCCTTTAATGGATCATATGACAAATCCACCCAATGGTTGAACGCTGTGCAGTTCTACCTCCTTGTCAACGACAAAGTCTACGACACTGATAACAAAAAGATCGCCTTCGCCCTCTCGTACATGACCAAAGGATCTGCCCTCACTTGGGCAACCACGTTCAGGCAGAACGCCATCACTGGGACTACCATCGCCATGGGGACTTTCCCCGATTTCATCTCGAAGTTTGAAACTGCGTTCAAACACCACGACGTCACTGGAACCGCCATCGCCTGGCTCTCCACCAAACGCATGACCAAGGGGAAGAATAACACCTATTCCCCGACCCTCATCGAGTACGTTTCACACTTTAAAAACTACTCAGCACTCGCAAGCATCATCGATCAGAATGTCCTTATCGGATACTTCTCCGCCGGAATCCCTTCCCCCCTCATGCGCCGAATCATGTCTATGGATACTGTCCCCTCCACCATCGAAGACTGGTACAAGAAAGCCATCTCCTTCCAGACCCAATGGGAACGCACCGAGGAAATCTCCAAACGAAACTCTAAACCCACCCATCAATCCTACCATTCCTTCTCCACCCCTACCAAAGCTCATGACCCCGATGCCATGGACGTAGACGTCATCAAAGTAGGTAAACTCACGGCCGAAGAACGAAAGAAATGCATGGAGAAAGGACTCTGCTTCCGTTGTAGAGAACCCGGACATATGAGCTCCAAATGCCCTAAATACAAGAACGACGCACCCAAAGTCCGACAAGTCACGGAAGATCTCCCAAGATTAGAACCTGTCGACGACGATGAAGAGGACGAGAATGTGAGAAGGATCTCCTTCTCTACCATGGATTTTTAGATCGGGAAACTCCTTCGATGCGAGTTCTCCCTAGTATAAAGTGTGCTGCGATCAATGTAAAAACTACCCCTTCTATGCAAATTCCCATTCAACTTATCGAACCATCGCACACCTTGAAAGCCGTTGACACCCGCACCCTCATTGACAGTGGTGCAAGTATCTCCTGCCTCAATTGGGGGTTCGTCAGAAAGCATTCCCTCCCCACCACCTGATTACAGAAACCCATCTATGCGAGGAACGCTGACAACACCATCAACAGCAAGGGAGTAATCCACTTCACCTCTACTCTCTTCCTTAACATTGAAGGCATCGCCCGAAAAGTCATCTTCCACGTCATCTCCCTAGGAAACGAGAACGTAATCTTGGGGCTCCCCTGGCTCAAAGATGTCAATCCGACCATCAACTGGACTCAGAAAACCTTGTCAATCAATGAATCCCTAGATCAGTCCAAAGAGCTCTATCTTTCCCATACCACCGACACCTCCCGCCATAATTCCCACTTCCAGAGACCTTCTTACCGACCCCCTCAGCATACCCACATCAACGCAATCACTGATTCCCGACTCTTCGAGTATAATGGATGGGAAGAAGAATCCCAATTCCTAACCCGCACGGACACAAACCGGACCCTCCACCAGATTATCAGATGCGGGTCCCGTTTCCTTTACAAAGGATCCCTCCTGGAAGAAAAGATTTCCAAAATCACCACCGCCACCGAACTCGCCGCCGCCGCTGAAAAAGCGAATCCAAAACAAACTCTTCCCCCGGAATTCGCCGACTATGCTTCAGTTTTCTCCAAAGAAGCCACTGATCACGTCCCGCCATCTAGGCCTTATGACCACGAAATCAACCTCGACGACTCCTTTACTCCTAAAGTTGGAAAGGTTTACCCTCTGTCCCCCGAGGAACGAAGGGCCACCGAAGATTTCCTCCAGGAAAACCTAGATTGTGGAAAGATTCGTCCTTCCAACTCCCCCCAAGCATCCCCTTTCTTCTTTGTCAAAAAGAAGGATGGCGGCCTCCGCCCCTGTCAGGATTACCGATACCTGAACAAACATACCACCCGCGACGCCTATCCACTTCCCCTTATTTCCGACCTCATCGACAAACTCAAAGACGCCAAACTGTTTACTAAGTTTGACGTCCGCTGGGGATACAACAACGTCCGCATCAAGGACGGTCACCAATGGAAAGCCGCTTTCATTACACATAAAGGCCTCTTCGAACCAACGGTAATGATCTTCGGGCTTACCAACTCCCCCGCCACGTTCCAACGATTCATGAATGACTCTTTCCGCGACATGATCGCCGAAGGATGGCTTGTCATTTATATGGACGACCTTCTTATCTTCTCCCCCGACGAAGAAACTCACCATGAACGCACCAAACGCGTCCTCCAACGCATGACGGAACTGGACCTCCACCTCAAACTGGAGAAATGTCGCTTCACCACTACTGAAGTAGAATACCTCGGCATGATCGTCAAACCTGGTCAACTTGCCATGGATCCGGTAAAGCTGGACGGTATCGCCAGCTGGCCTACCCCCGAGAAAGTCAAGGACGTTAGGTCATTCCTTGGCTTTGCCAACTTCTACCGACATTTCATCCCTGATTACTCCAACGTCGCCCGCCCTCTCATCGATCTCACCAAGAAAAACCTACCCTGGAACTGGTCCCCCACATGCCAACTTTCCTTTGACATGCTCAAATCCTTGTTTCTATCTAAACCAGTCCTACACCTCCCCGACCCCGCCGCGCCCTTCGCTGTCGCCACTGACGCCTCTAAGTATGCTTCCGGCGCCATTCTTCTCCAAACCGACTCTAATGGCGAATGGCACCCATGTTCCTACCTCTCTCAGTCGTTCTCCCCGGCTGAGCGAAACTACGACATTTATGACAGGGAACTCCTCGCTGTCATCCGTGCCTTAAAATCCTGGCGACACTACCTCCATGGATCCCCCTTCCCAGTACAGGTCTTCACCGACCACAAAAACCTCACCTACTTCCGTTCCCCCCAGAACCTCAACCGACAACAGGCCCGCTGGCTCATCGACCTCGCGGATTTTGACCTGAAAATGGTCCATGTCCCTGGGAAGCTCCTCGCCGGCCCAGATGCCCTCTCTCGTCGCCCTGACCTCCTCCCCCAGTCCGATGATGACAACGACGGAGTTACTCTCCTTCCCCCGTCCCTCTTCGTCAACGTTATCGATGTGGCCCTCTCCCACCATGTCCAATCCGCCTCAGCGGGTGACCCCCTCGTTCTCCAAGCCCTCCAGTCCATGAACGAGGACATCCCTCTCCCCTTCCGTTCCCGCCTCTCCGACTGGCAGGTCGAAGCAGGCATCCTGACCTATCAAGGACGTATCTACGTCCCTAACGATGATTCCCTTCACCACACCATTCTCCAACAGTGTCACGACCACGAAAGTGCCGGCCACCCCGGCTACCTCAAAACTCGTCAACTCGTCGCAGCAGAATTCTGGTGGCCCGGCCTCGCCTCCTACGTCCGCAAATACGTTGGGGGCTGCTCGACCTGCCAGCAAAACAAGGCGAATACCCACCCCACCGTCCCGCTGCTCACTCCTATTCGCTCCTCTGCCTCCCGCCCCTTCCAGCAGGTCTCCTGTGACCTTATTACCGACCTCCCCTCTTCCTCCGGCTTCGATTCCCTTTTGGTCATGGTCGACCATGGGCTTACTAAGGGGGTGATTCTCTGTCCCACAAAGAAAAATGTCACCGCAGAAGGCATCGCTGCGCTCTTTTTCCACAAAGTATACCTTCGCTTCGGTCTCTACGACAAGGTCATCTCTGATCGAGGCCCCCAATTCGCCTCTTCCTTCGCTCGAGAACTCGGAAAACTCCTGAAGTACAATCTATCACTCTCCACCGCCTACCATCCCCAATCCGACGGAGAAACCGAACGAGTAAACCAAGAGGTAGAAACGTACCTTCGAATCTTCTGTGGGAACGACCCCAGATCATGGGCTGATAACATCTCCCACGCCGAATTTGCTCACAATCACCGCCCTCACTCCGTCACTAATCAATCTCCATTCTACCTCATGATGGGCTATGAACCCCATGCCCTTCCCTCAGTAATCTCTGACACCTCCATTCCTGCAGTTGAAACCCGCTTAAAAACCCTCTCCGCCGCTCGTGATGAAGCGCTAGCCACACACGAACTAGCTCGTCAAGTCATGGCAGCTAGAACTCGACGATCCTTCTCCCCATTCAAACTTGGAGACAAAGTCTGGCTTGAAGCTAGAAACCTCAAACGGTCCATCGTCAACCCAAAGTTTGCCCCAAAACGGGAAGGACCCTTCACCATTATGAAAGTCCTGTCTCCAATTGTTTACCAACTCCGCTTGCCGAAAACCTGGAAGATCCATCCAGTCTTCCATGCGTCCCTCTTATCCCCCTACCGTGAAAACGCCGTCCACGGCCCTAATTTCCCATCACCACCCCCTGACCTTATCGACGGCGAAGAAGAATATGAAATCGAGAAAATTCTATGCCACCGCGGAACTCTGACCAAACGATCGTTCCTGATCCGATGGAAAGGATATTCGGCCGAAGAAGACTCTTGGATCCCAGAACGGAACCTGAAAAATGCCAAGTCTGCTCTCACCGCATACAAAAAACTCCATCCCACCGTTTTCCCCTCTTAACTTCGCTTCACCATCATCCCCTCATCACTATGCCCACCAATGCTTCCTCGATTTCTACTGTGTCCTCTCTCCCTTCGGTTTCACTTCTTTCTTCTCGCAGTCCTTCTCCTACCTCTACCAGGGCCGACGCTGGTTGGGGATTACCTCGAAGAGATGGTAGGGGATCTCCAGATGTCGATAACCTGTCTACTCCTCCTCCTGCTCCACTGGAACCGACACCTCATTCCTCAGTAAACCCCACCCCCATCCTCTCCGTCGACGTCCCTCTCGCTGCCCACCGTCTTCGTGAAGGAACCCTAGATGGCCACGCTCGTGATATCCTCCACTCCCACCTCTACGCTCCTCATCTTCACCGTGCTTTCGAGTTTCATCTCGAACCAAACTCTCCCCTCTGGAGCATAACCCGCATGTACCTCCAGAACCAACGTCTAAAAACTATCCTCGATCTTGCATCCTCCCCGTCTAGCATCGGCCGCAGATGCAACACCCTCCGTACTATTCAACGCGAAGTCGAAGAAGACCTATTCTCCACCTTCTACCAGATGCAGATGCCCGAGTTCGCGGATGATCTAGAACGATATGTCCGAGAACTGACTACGTCCACCAACCCTCAGCCACTCCCATCCGCTTCCTCGTCCCCGATTTCCCCAGAAATCGAACTAACTCTCCAACGCACCGAACTCCGTCACGAAGTCGATACCACCGGGACTATCCACGGCGAACCTATTGACGCCCCGCTCTCCCGTAACCACCCTCGCTACCATGAATCGTGCTTCGAGTGCCATTACCTTGGCCATATTCGCATCCACTGTCGGTGGTACGTTTGTCCCATTTGTAAAGTCAGCTGCCCCGGCCACCCTCAACGCCGTTGCCCCCTGGGCCGTCCTATTTCCCGTCCCTCGTCATCCTCATCCTCATCCTCCTCCCAACCTCGTCCCGTACCTCCTCCTCGTTCCTGCCGAATGATCCCCGAGAACTCTCGCGTCCGCCGTCGCAACCCCCGTTCTCGTTCCCCTCCTCGTTCTCACTCTCCCCTTGAAGACTTGGAGTACGACGACGTTGCCATCGCTAACATGACTGGCTCTCCCGTCTCTTCGTACGTTGACTTCTGACTCGCGCCGTTCATACGTTATCCTTCTCCGGAGTTTCGGATGTAAACGGGGGGTAATGTTACAATCGCTTCTTTTCTCTTCACCCACACTTCTTCCCCTTTCACCTGACTTCCCCATGCCGTTCTTCTTTACTACCGGAAGGGGGTACTCTTCACTTCTGTTCCTATATCTCCTCGGACTCCTATCTCCACCGATCGGTTCTCTCGCGCCGATTACGTAGTTCCTTTTACTCATCATTTCCATCATGTTCTTTCACCTTCTACGCTGATGCGTCCCTTCGATTAGGGCAGGCGTTACTTGGTCCGTGCGCGTTCTCCCTCTTCTATATAAACTGGCGTACTTCCTGTATCATATCCCTAACTTTGACCTACTCGATATCTCCTTCAAATATACCAAGGTCATTGCTCCCTTGTCTTGGACTTCTCTTAGTCTTCGTCGTACTATTGAGTCGACGCTCCTCTGAAACCTTCGAACCCCCGGCGTCCGTCTTGACGCCCGAACCCCTCAAGAACAACTCTTAGGGCGATCCTACGATCAATCGAGTCTACGCTTGTACCTACCTGGTCCAAACGTAACAGCCTGCAATGAGGTGAGGTACATGCTGCCTTCTGGGATGACTAATGAGGCGTGGAATAATCACCCATGCAGCTTCTGCACTTGCTTGAGAGTGTGTGCTGTCGTGCACAACCATTCATGTATCGCATTTATATATTTTTCTCGTTTTGCTGTGGTCAAACTGACCATGTTGTTCTCAAGGTTCCAGGTGAAACCAATGAAAGTCAGTGTCAAGGAGAATGGGGTGTTCTTGTAGAGTTCCCACGGGATCCCCAGCTGGTTGGAAATTTGGTTGATATGGCTAATAACATATGCATACAGTGTGGTGCTGTTGTTTGGGTGCTTCACGGTTAGATCTCAAACTGTGAAAACGCAGTCTTTAGCAAATTCTTTGTGGGTGCCATCTGCCAAGGCCTCTCCTTTGAACCACCAGCGACCATTATCTTTGAGCCTCCCACCCTGTTCAGCAATAAAGTGTACCTTCATCTTGCGGATCTTGTTGTAATTAGTGATGGTGTTGCAGGGTAAATGACAAAAGGTGGTTGTCTACCCATGCAATTATGGGCCCTATGCTGGCAGCTCTAAAAATATCTAAGCCAGCGTCCCGTACCATACCATATGTCCCAGCTGAAGGCCCATAGCCAAAGCATAAAGATGTATCTACTGCAAAGAGTGTGGGTTCATCCACAATACGCACGATGAGTGCTGGCGATTGAGAAGGGTGTAACAGAATTGTGCAATATGCCTCGGCTATGTCCCTGGTAGCTCCTTGGCTTCCTCACAGGAGTGTATGAATTGGCGCACAGGTGGTGTGAAAAGTACCCCACTCACAGGGAAATAGGGCCAAGTCAACCTGCAAGTTGATTGATAGGGACTCGTCCAACCAGGGTGAATTAGGGTAGGATAGATTCTGTATAAGGCAGAATTTCCTGGGCTTTCTGGGCTTGGGTATGATGTTTAAATGGGAGGATTGGAAAAGTCTGATGAAAGTCTCAAGTATGTCTCAGGTGAAGGGTCCTATATAGCACTGTTTCGTGAATTCTTTGTGCAATATTTCGTTGAAGGTGTCGTGGTGTACATCAATGGATGGGTTATTGGGTGGCATAAATGACCGGGTTATGGTGGGGGCCCATACGCAGTGACTTCTTTCTAGGCAACAAGCAAAGAACACTAACTAGAATGCTCTCCAGACAACTGCTTTTGCCTCCACGGATAGAACACTAGAAGCTAGGGAAATGTAATCTCCTAGGTGAAACAGTCCCAGTAGCACTAGGATTGAGTCAGTGAGTAACTTAGTGTACCAGTAATGTGGGTTGTTCGCTGATCCTCAACAAGTGTTGGAAGATCAGAATTGAAGATGCTTCAGACTAGGCATCTGGTGCAATTGAGTTCGATTGGGCAGAAAGTGTAGAATAAGAATATCCTAGAGATTAGTCAGCAGCTTTGTGGTGGCTCTCCGACAATATGCTGCTGTGGTGAGTTGCTGGGTTGT
>JBBPRK010001113.1:0-14828 GCA_038093075.1 Boletus patriciae
ATAGAGGTGTTCGAGCGGGATCGTCTCTAGACGGATACGTTGCTTAATTTCGTACCACACGGCCTTTTCGATCGTGTCCATATGGACGGCCATTTTGCCCAGGCGCACGTAGAGCACGGCGGAGACCAAGCTTCGACATTCGGCGGGGAGAGACGCCATGAACCCCTTGTTCGAATCCAGATAGTGTGATGGATACTCTGCCTGCAGAGCATGGAGGGTCGCAGGGGACTTATCGCCTGGTCGTGGATACCACGTTGCCATTCGTTGCATCGGGATCTGGTCGAGCTGGGCCTTTGTGAGCGACGTCGCGCCGATGCCACCTAGTTGCTTCAATTCGGCCCACTGTCCCGACGGATCAACATCGAGCGCGTCAGGACAGCACCATACAATTTACCTTTCGAACGTCGGTCGTGACAAGGGTGGTGTTGAGCCCATGACGATGTATGAACGTGGCACAAGACTGTATCGCCTCGATCCCTGGGTGATCTCGTGAAATTCGTCCTGCTCGCGTACCGCATTGCCGTTCGAACCATTCCATGATCTAAATGCAGCATCGTCAGTCGCCCCAAGACAAACCAACATATATGCAGCTCACCGGCTCGACGCTCATGCTTACCATTCCCGCACCTGCCTCGATACATGCAGCAGCGTGCGCAAGACACGACACCAACGACAGGTGCGTTTGAATACCGTGCCGGTTGGTAAGCTCTCGGGCAGCACAAATGCCATCCTCGGTGGCAGGCAACTACCAAAGAAAGAGATCCGCGCATTAGCTCGAACATGGAAAAGGCAAGTACAGATGGGATGTCGAACTGTAACAATGATCCGCCATCGCCGCACTTGCGCTTCATCGAACTTGGACACCATCGCTTTGGCCCTCGATACCATCTGTTCCGAATCATCTTGGAGACGCGGATCGACGAAGAGAACGAGTGGGCCTGGACACAGATCGAGGAGCACGAGGCCCAGCTCGACCATCTATGAACGCACATTTTTCAAGCGCCGCGCCCGAGGGGATTGGGAAGTCGGACTCACAAATTGGTCCATTACCGCTCGTACGAGCGCTTCCTTGTCGGTTAGCTTGATTCTAATGCATCGATGAGGAACGATAAGCACGCCACGTGAGCAAGCATGCTCACAGCTTGGACTCGACGACGCGCTTGGTCGCCACCCAAACATGATAGCGAAGATCGTCTGTACTTATGCGAGCGGCCACGTTGTCTGGCGTCAAGAGACAGCCCCAAAATTTGTGAAACGCCAGCGCTGCGCGGTGTCAACGAAAATGCTGACGAGGCTGACATGCAACCTACTTTCGATATCTACCGTATCCGCATATACGGGGACATCGCTAAAAGGGAATGAAGGAATGACTTGGTCGGATGGATCTTCTTTTAAATCGCGCCTGCCTCTTGAGTAGTTGAACAGCATCTGTCTCAGGTTGTAATTTCGCGAGACGGGGAACGTGCCCGACGCGAAGCGATGTGGCACGTAGGATGCTGGACGCAGAGACTCGACTGAAGGCATATTAGGGGAATGGAGATGGAATAGATGAGGTTGACCCTGGCTAGGTGGATGAGATCCAGGTTTTGTAGGTCCTCTGGGTGGTGCAACACACGAAGGTCCAAGCGTGCTGGTGGCGTGTTGTGGGCCAGGGTGAATCATCACTGTGGACGAGTGGCCCGACCGTCGACCCGGTTTGGACAATAAACACTGTTTCACGCGTGGACCCAGAGGTCAACTGCGCAGAGGGAGCTCGGCCAGTGAAGGCCTGAAGAGTGGTTGCTGCGCCGAGTGACAGACAGTGGCAGGGCCGTGCCTCGTTGGGGTGATTGACACCGCATCCAAATCAGCTATACGTTGGCCGTAGCCCATGACGATTCCGGGAACGACTGACCTTTGCCTCCGCCAGTCAGACTGGGGCTGGAAGTATACTAGGTCTAGGCTGAAACGAAGCTCCACCCGGATCAACCGCCCATTAATATCGATGCCGCCCCGCTCCACTCGAACGAATGACCAGTGCGCGCATCGGCCCATCACGAACCTGAACCTGGTTTTGACCAACCGCGACAAAAAAAAAAAAGGAAGGGATGTTGCTCGAGTCTTGGTACGAAGAGATCAAGCGCAGTGATGGAAGGCGAGGAATTTGCGCTGGTTTCCATCAGAAGGATCGATCGGTGCTCGACGAATTCAGACTAGCGCGGTTCGCAGCAAACGCTGATTGGTAGAATTCTCAGTCTCGCCGGTGACGCCGTCCATTCGATGCATGGCTTTTTTTCCCGACGGGTCAGTTGAGGATATACGATGGCGCCGGAAGAGAAAGACTGCGAAATTCGGAAATGGACTTGGGAAAATGCGACATAAATACGTAAGGTATGTATCAGATCCCCCCACAAGTCAAGGTAAATTGGCATTCTTACTCAAACGCCATCAAAATGACAAACAACTGTCACCAAAACGCGTTACATTCTCGATCATGAGCGTGTCCGATCGCACCCATTCCGACACCGCTCCTGGGAACAGCTGCGCTATGTACATTATGAGAGCTACGGGGTATTATACATGCATGCACATATCCACTAGAATGCCAGAATAAAGCTGTACAATGCAGAAAATAAGTATTAGGTAGAATGTGGATGAATCTATGGTGCGGCAAAGGGAACATCGATGCAGTGACGGGGTGCGACGATAGCAATAAACGGGGTATAGTCTACAAAAACGGAGAAGGAACGGAGCCGGGGTAATGTTCTAGCGGTGCACATGTCCGCCCCGCTCAGCCGAATATGAGTGCGCATGCCAGCTGTCAATGTCACCTGCTTCGGGGACAGTGTGTGCGAATGGGGGCAGGGTCGTGTGGTAGTGATTTGAGTGCCCGTTGTGATTGTGGTGGTTTGAAGACTGGAAATACAGAGATAAGCAAGAGTGATACGATGGATTGCGTACACTTACGCCGTAATGATCGTCCTCGACTTTGACGGAGCCGCCATAGTGATTGGAGTGGTAGTTATTGGCAAGGGTGGTGGTATGTGATAACGAACTGGGACGGTTATTCGCCGGCGAGTGCGAGGTGTGATTCATTTGGGCTGGCTGCTGGTGGGTGGAAGATGAGATGGTTATTATATATTCGTACCGTCATGAGGGGGAGGAAAAGGAGGAATGATACTCGCCGAAAACGGAGGACTGGATGTTGAACTGGAACCGGAGGGGGTGTTGGGTAACTGGTGGAACGCGGGGGCATGGAGGTTGAACAAGCCAGAGCCGTTGCTGGCACCATGGGCAGAGGACGAATTGTGGGATGGAATGTTGCTGTATTGGTGGTGGGACAGCGGCTGGGGGATCGTGAGGGGTGGGGGACGCGGGAGCGTGTCAGCTGCGTCGGGACCCTGCAGAGGTGGAGTCAATTTTCTGGGGCACGGACGGGCAAGGATGGGGCTCACGACGTAGAGATCGTCCATTTTTCGTTTCTTGAAGTCGCGGTCACAGCCACGAGAGTCGTGGAAGGAGTGGAGGGAGTGTCTCCTGTAGTCGGAGATGTGTCTGTGGTCGGACTCGCCGAGGAGACGACGCATCTCCTCGTTCTCCTTTTGAAGGCGGGCATTTTCTTGCTCGAGCTCGCGAATCTTGACCAGCGGGGGCGGGAGGGCGGCGACCTGGTCTGGGGTGAAGCCGAGGGCGGTCTGGAGCTTTGTGACGGTCTGTTCGAGCTGTCAAGACGGGGATGAGTGGGGCGCGTTGGATGCGCGAGCGGGGACGCGGACTTGTGGGTCTCCGCGACGGTGCAGCCACGAACCTGTTCGATGTAGGCCTTTCGCTTTGCGCGATGGCGAGCTTGGGCCTTTGCATTACGGCTGCGCTCTGGTCGATCAGGCTGCTGTGACGAGACGGATTCCGCAGAGGCGTGAGCCATTGAGGACATGTACGTGATCACGTAACTTGGAGGGGGAGGAAGAGGACGTCGGGGTTAAAAAAAGGGAGGGAGAGTTATTATACACTGCAGTCCGTTCGCGAGACGCCCGGGCTTGGAGGCATGGCTGGGCCGAAAAGAACCCACTGCCTCGGAATCCGAATTCTTCGCCTTGTCAAATCAGCCGACATGTCCTCAACGCGACCCTGGTGGCAAACCTTGTCGCTCCCACTACTTCTGCCAACAAATCTCAAATCAAATCTCGACGAACTCGAGAAGTCCTTGAACAGCCAGCCAATCACTTCTGCCGTGGAACGCGCCCTCCGCATCCACTGCGCTCCCCACGCCGTCCCTCGCGCCCATCCCACCTGATCGGTGCACCCTGGCGATCCACCCCAGCCTCGTCGTCCGCACGTCCCCAGCGACTTTCATGCGTCCTCCAGAAGGGCCGGCAGTTTGCGGTCGTCGCCATTGCCGCCGTGCCTGAGGGATGTGTTCCTCTGTTGATCCCCGATCAGCCAAATTTTCTTTTTCGAGTTTGGCTCCGCTTTTCCTATTTTGTTTCCATTAATTTCAGACTCCGCCATCTCCGCGATGCCCTCTCCGCTTTCGTTATCCTCCTCGTTCGCTGAGTAGCAGCCTCTCATTGTACGGTGTGAGCGTGAACACGACCAGCGCATCCTCGGATATCCACGGCCCCATTCCAGGACGAGCGCACATGACCGACTTGCGTCCGCCTCAGGGACTCCGTCTGCTTCCGCCCTTCCTGGGATCTCGCTCCATTTCCGGACCCTGTCAATATGGCATTATTTGGCGATCTCGCCCCAGGAGGGTCGTTCGGTCTATACAGATTTTCCTTCCCTGTATCCACCTCTCTCTCTGGCCCCGAGCGCACCTCCTCCTTCCATCCTTGATGAAATTACGGCTCGCTTCCCTTATCTGTCCCCCAGCTGATCCCGGCTATCACTCTCGTCCTCTTTGCATTCCATCCCAACGATCGATATGCGGCTCAGCGACCGAGCGCGCACAACGTCGCCCGTCGCCACCCTCTTTGTGCTGTATCCAAGGTGCGCACAACGCGGCCGGACCTTTTTGCACCGCTGTGAGATCCGGTGGCATGCCCCCGAACCGGCAAACCCTCCTCATATCACCCACCCTTTCGCTGTGAATTCCTGCCTCCGCCACAGTCGACAAAAGAGAGGGAAAAAAAAAGAAAACACGTTTCCGACGTGCGCCCGGATGTCCCCGACCTCAGCCCGTGGCAAAAATGGCCTTATTGTCCCCATCTGTATCGGTGGCACCAGCCTTTGGCTTTGCCGCATCTGGCGGCTTCGTATCTCCACTTTGAACCGGTCCCCCACGCCAATTCAATCGGCATCTCCCGACTGGACGAGCCACTCCCACGCACCGGCTGTGCAAGTCGCTCCCAAGATTGATCGCGCGATGGCCTCCCTGCTGATTGGCTGAGACCCCATCGGGCGATACACCCGCATATTTGTCCTCCCCGTCACGCCCACGCCGAGTCTCTGCTCGATCTCACTTTCATCTCTCGTGTCAGTACGTCAACCCGTCCGACGCTCGACGCTCAGATCAAGTGTAACCTACGTCTAATTTGCGCAGAGGGGGGAGGTTGAGCGGGTCGATCAGATATCTGTTCAGTTCGCCTAAGAATAATTATCTGTCACGCTTGAGACCCATTCGGTAAGTCTGCCCCGGCGTGTTAAAAAAAATCGTCCTAAGTACACGAGCTGAGACAGCTCCAATGGGGGACACACAAAGGAGCCGAACACACGTGCAGAGGTAGCCCCTCCCCTTTTCCTTCCTCCAAGGAGACGCGGATATGTATGTCTGTCAGTGGCGGATGGCGGCACACTCGAGTCCACAAGGTGGAGCCTTTTCAAATTCAAACGAGATATGATACGCATCGTTTTTCTCGTTCGTTCTCAATACAGTCCGTTCCTGCGCCACTAGGTCGCTTCCCCAATCGGAGAGCACGACAACGTCCCTATCCTATTTCGGGTCAAGGACGTCCTATCATGCATGGTTTGGAATCCGCGTTTTTCGCACAAACTTGAAACGAAACGCACTCTCGAGTCATTGTGCGCATTTCTGCGAACCTGACCGTGTCCTTCCATCCGTCCATCATTTTTTTTCGGCGCTGGCGCTTGGAGAAGAGGGGAAGACACCGAGATGGACATCTTGCAATGTAACCGTATATGGCATGTATAGCTCGTGGAAAGCTCAAGGCCCAACGGCATATGATATCTAGCCGAGATAAAGCGAGGGCGATGGTCCTTCAAACCTTTTTGATTCGCTCGTGGCCAAAGGGGAAACACAGGGAAAAACAATCAAACAAAGATTGAAAGCAGCAAGTCAAACCCTAAACGTGATCCCACGGCGGGAGACATGTCGGACGCATGGACGCTAGGGACGCTCGCCTCTTGAGAAACGCGACCGTCTCGGACGAAACTGTATCTTGAAGAGACGTCGCTGCTAACGTGATCGCTCGGTGACTTTTCACGAGCCGCAGGTGGGAGTTTTGATCGCAAGACGCTGCTGACGACATTCGACGAGCCAGTTCTCCGCGACCCTGCTAGAGTACTCATGGCTGAGCGTGGCCACAGTGTGGTGCTGTAACGGACAAGATCGTTTTGAAATCTCGACCTGGTACATAATCCAACGTGAACTTGTAACGGCCATCAGATGCGCAGACCCGAGTCACGTCCGTACCTTTTTTTTGTATGTAAGAAGGCTCCTAGGGCACCTCTTGATAATCATCATCTTGTCCCCTGTTTCCCGAGACTCTGGGTACATAGGGCGGCCAACGTTTCATCTTTTGAATGAATGTTCGAAATGGCGCAAGGCAAGCAAAAAATAAAAAAATTTAGGGGCACGGGAATGAAGGACACGGACGACTCCCTCTTATCAAAAGGTCCCCGCGGGAGAATCCAGAAAACGCGCCTCGTATCCGATATCTGGGGCGAGGGAACACGGCAATCAAAATCACATCTCGGCCAAGGCAAGGTTGAGCGGGTACGTCTGGCTTGACGACGGAGGTCCACCCCACAGACCCCGAAAAACGCAAGGACGAGCCGGCGGTCTGGAGGGTGCGGCGCGGGGGTTGTGTCACGGGGTGGGGCGGGGGTCATGTCATGACTCACGCGCGTGTGTCCTTTTGATGGCGGTTACGTGCGGGACGTGCGCGTGAGTGTACGCCTCGGATGGGGACGTACCGTCGCATGCCATAACGCCCATCATCATGTTTCAGCACCAACGCAAAAGCATGTTCTCGCCCGTGCCTGACGAGCCTCCCAGGGCCACCTCAACGTCAGGCCGGCCTTGTGGCGTCCCCTACAAAACGCGTGATGTGATCTCATATCATGAGGGACGGGGGCCTGACACCGTGACTGGCAAGAATTAGATATACGAACGCCGCATCAGCAGGCACACGAAGAAGGATATAGGAAAAGAAAAAAAAAGGCTAGCTTTTGATCTGATAGGTCAACTCAGTTCGCCAGGTCACGGGGGTTGCGCAATTCAGTCCCACTATTCAAGGAAGTAGGACGGTCGGACCAACGGTGACTTGGCGGTCAAGACGATAAGGTGCGATCGGATCGGGTCCCTGAATGTTAGACGCTCGTGGAGTGGAAAAAGACCAGTGAGCACGGATTATCGCGCGGTCACTCGAGGCCGTCGGCCATCGTCATCCGGGAGGATATATTCCTGTTGCAAGAAGCTTATCAGGCGAACAAAAAAAATCAAAAACGTCGCAGATCTCTTTAAAAAAACGTACTGTACGACTCATACATCGAATAGCTACACTCCATCGTCGTCGTCCGATAACACGACGCGCACTTTCCTTGCAGGTCGAACGACCGCAGACGTCGGCGACGCGGACGCCTGTCGTGCCTGTGCCTGCCGCTCAGAATCGCTCGAAATGCTGATTGTCTCGGCTGCGACTGTGGGCGCCTGCTTCCGAACTAGACGCGGTTTCGGCCGTGTTTTGGGCGGGAGAGACGGCGACCGACTGCGGCGCAGCGACTTGAAGATCTCATCGTCGCTGTTCGAATCGTCCGAGAAGACTTTCGATGCGACAGGCGCCAGATCACCTTCCTCATCCTCTGCGCTCGATAAGACGGCATCCTTGCCCTTCTTCCGTCGCTTCTTCTTCGTCCCAGTCGCGCGCATCGTCGCGATCTTGCCGCTCTCCACGGCAGCGCGCGCCGTCTTCTCCCGCAGCACCTTTTCCCTCTCAAGAAAGGCCTCCATGTCGCCGTACTCTTCGTCGCTGTCTTCGATGAACTGAGCGGACTTGTACTTCTTCTCTTCCTTTTTCTTCTTCTCCTTCTTGTGTCGTCGGGGTTCGTCATCAGGAAGTTCGACGTCGGAGCCGAGCGATGGCGATCGCCGCCTGCGGCGTCTGCGTGTTTTCTTGCTGAGCATCGCACTCGCCTTTTTTCCCTCCAGGTCGATTGGATTCTTAAGGAACTGATCAACGACGTTCAATCGCGTCCGTAAAACGGACGGCACGATCAGAGCGGGCACGACCCATTGAAGCTCCTCCGCATCTACAAACACTCTCAGCCAAGAATCGTGCCAGAAACACGTCACATACCCTCAGCCAGGATCGTAAACTCCAGCAATCGGAACACTAACTTGAGCCTCGCGTTCTTGGTAGCAGCTTCGGCATGCTCGTCGTTGATGTAAGGAATCTCTGCACGGTTCATCTCAACGTCGTCCACGCACGCCAGGGACGACCACACGCACCATAGTCGGTGAACTTGGAAACCGCCTCCTTGGAGGGACCACCACTCGCTCGCGGGACGTCCTCCATCTCATCGGCATCATCGACCCGATTGATTTGATCCGTCTCATCGACAATCTGCTGCCGCTGGTGGATGACTAACACAAGAATCTGGACCCACGCCCATCAGCCCCGTGTCGACAGCGTGGCAAGATATGTCTACTTACGTCCTTCACCCACTCTACCAATTCGGACGTGCCTTCCTCGACGAGCGCAGCAACGGCGATGCCGATTTGTTCGCTCCAAGAATAGCCCTTCTTGACTTGGACCTCCCCTGTAATACCACCGTTGTCTTCGGTCGTCTCTTGTTTGCGATTGGCTTTCTCCTCAGGTGTCCAGCTAGAGTATTGTTTCCAGTGTCCGCGGTTCATGGGATACCACGCCTAGATTGCAAAAAACCGGGGGACCCGATAAGCATTGCAAACTGCGGGCGATAGATAAGCTAAGATGAATGCCTCACCTCAATCATGAGGAACGGCTCTTCCTCCACGGTTTTGAAGAACTTGCGTAATATGAACGTTATCAGCTGTATGAGATCTCTGTATGGCTTGTCCTTCGGAAGCGACCGTTGATCGTCAAGGATCGATTTGAAGAGATGCATAGTCGAGGCCTGTTGACGTACATATAAACGCGCATTTAGGCGTGAAATCGGGCTCACATTGAAATACAAGCCCTCCGCCTTGGCTTTTACGACTTGTCTGTGGATCAGGTTTACAGCCCTCTTCATTAACTCCGGGGAGTCGAACTCCTTGTAGCGTGAGAGGTAGAACAGTAATGTCCGCGTAATCTCGGAGTGCGCGAATTTCTGTCATCGGGCCCAATAGTGATTATCTTGGTCAGTACAGAAACCGTGCGGCGCGTGCGTGCACAGTCACGCACCATCTCGAACGCTTCGAAGGTGAACATTGTCTCATGGATCATATCTTCCTCTTCCTCGGCGTCACCCTCATCTTCAACGTCAGGCACGCCATCTTCTTCCGAAGGACCACTCCCTTCATAATCGGGGCCATGTTGGTGCCATGCTCTGTCAGGCGGAGAAATAGGATCTAAACTTGCCTTTGCCTTTCTTTTTTCTGATCGCCTTCTTTCTCACGTACGTCGCACTGCTGTTCTCCTTCCCCAAACGCTCCAACATGCGTAGAAGTTCATAGGCCAAAGACACGCTCGAGTTCAGATAAGTTAATGATTGCGTGCCTTGCTTATAAGATCGCAAACTGTCCAAAGCAATGTCAAGAACCTCGCCGTTATAGATGAGTTGTTGCTGTAGCAGCCGCGCGGCATCGTTGAGATCCGGATCGGAGATTACCGATGCAGACATGTCGTCGATCAAGAGAAGGAGTTGCGTTAGGCATTCTATGCCCGCTTGCAATTCGTTCCACATCTTGGGCTAGAAAATTTAAACCACAGATATGCCACCAATCAGTTTCGAAAGAAAACCGAAAACAATCTACAACAACCTTTTCTTCCACCGCCTCCCGCATCCGTCTGAGGACCCAAACGATCCAGCTCCTATCAGTGACTTCCGCGACAAGGCGGAGATTCCACCTCCGGCGGCCATCGACGATGTTCTCCTTGGATCGCAAGTTGAGAAAGAATTCGAGCAGCCACTTGGTCGTATACAATAAACGAAGATGGTCTTTCTCCGTGATCTTGGGTCGCTCCGATTTGATGTCCTTCAACAACGAGCAAAGGAACGCTACAAGCAAACCAAACAGCGTGAGCGCCACACCAACATGGGCACCAAAACGCACGATTAAAACAAGACTCTACAAATTCCCTCGCGAATCCCTGCAGGACGAGTCTTGCCTCAAAAGAGAGACTGTCCTCGCGGGTCAACTCATCAACCTTGTTGGCTTTCCGTGCCTTTTGGTGCTTTGCAATATCCAATATGCTCCCTGATTCTTGAGTGATCGCCGCTTGACGGTGAAGGACGAGCGGCCTCGAGGAGGACCCCCTTTCAGATGGACCGGCTGCGGCCGAAGACTCGGCGTTATCGCCACCGCGGTCACCTTGTGCCTTTTTGCTAGGATTAAGCCGGACCGCGATGGTGGTCCCAAACCGCGAATGCCGAGACGACGCATTGCGTGCAATGTCCCGTTTCTTCTTGTCCTCGGCGGCCAAGAGGCGGTGCAGATTTTGGGCAGGTTGCTGCGTGAAGTTCATTCAACGTGTTCGTTTTGGACAGCGACAATGTGGCGAGTCACCTTGGTTTGGTCAATGGTCAACGCCGTTGGCTTGATACCCCGAAATAGGAGATAAAAAATTTCCAGAACGAGCGTGTTTGACGCATTAAACAACGGATCTTGATCATTGTTGGCGGCAATAGTGAGCAGCAGGTCAAGGGTGTGCGTTTCAGACAACGCCTTGACGAGCTTCGTTTGGAGAGAAGCGTATTCCGCCTGATCGGCACTGAGATGCATGTTCGGAGGCAGGTCCTTGATGAACGTCAGATTGCGGATGAGGTGGAGCACGACGGTGACAATTTGGCCGTCCCGTTCCTGCCGTTCTTTCACAGATTTCGCCAGGGGAGGTAACATGATACCAAACAGGGCCTGCATGACGCCGGGTCGGAGCAGAGCCGCCTTGTAGTTCAGGTGACTCAGCGTCAGCTGCGTGTAGTCCGTGCCTCTGTCCAGCTCCTCGTCCAGCTCCCGAAGCTCCTCGGCCATATCAATGGGCCAGGTCATCGCGGTGACTAGGTCCGCACACGCGATCGCGCGCTTGTCCTCGACGTGTCCTTTGCCCGCGGTCGCGAGGAGGATGGAAACCAAATCGTTTGGGAGGACTCTCGTTTCCCAAAAAATCCGCGCGACGGTGCGTTCGTCGTCTGTGTCGTCCTTGCGCCATAATTTTTTGAGATCCCGTAGACAGCCGTTCACCTCGTCTCCCATGCGGTACACGCCACCCTCGTGGCCACCAAGAGCGTCCACGACGCGCCGCACGACGGGCTCGAGTATGTCGCGGCGGGACACATTTTCTTGGTCGTCGGACTGGTCCGAGTGTATCGATATCACGTCGTCCATGGTGGGTCGCGCGTTTTGCAGACGTGACGACCGACGCGATAGGTCACATCATGTGAAGTGTGACAGTGTGACAGGACCGCCACCGGGCTGCAGGGTCGTGTTTCAAGCTCGGCTCTCTCACAATTGTCAACGGTTAAATCATCTCCGTGGTCGGCTGAGCGCGTAGGATCACCGCCAGCGAGATAATACAGCTATACTACAGCGCTTGGTGTCCGATGCTCGCATCAACAAGCCTCGGTCAGTACACACCGACGTGGGCACTGGGGTCACGATTTCCCGCTCTTTTTGCCGGTTTTCGCAGCCTCCTTTGCCTTCTTCACGCGTTCCTGCTCCGCGTCAGCCTTGGCAATCTCGTGCACCGAGTCGTTGAGACCAAGTCGATTGCGTGCAATCTATCACGAGACGTTATGCCATCAATCCATCAACCAGACAGGGTGTACCCACCTCGATGGCGTAAAACTGCATCCGCGTCACTGTGTGGCAGTTGCAGGTCAGCACGAACGCGATCGATAGTGATTGGAACCGACCAAAGATGGTGTTTGTCTCGGAATACTCCTTCGTTGCGTCCATACGTATGAGAGAACCAAAGTTGAAATCCTTTACTTTGGTTTCATATCTGCCACAGAACCGTCCACAGTGAGTGTCCATCCACACGTCACGCCACGATACACCGTATACGTGGCACCACTCGGGGGGGAAAAAGAGAACAAGGCGTACGCACTGATTGATGAAATCTCTCCACTTCGTCTTCCCCTCGTCACTCTTGAGCCAGTCCTCATCGAGTCTCACGAGCTTCTCGTGCCCTTCTGCATTAAACTCGGGAAACGTGGCGATGGTGTGCTCGAAGATTTCATCGTCCAACCTAACTCGACGAATTTGTTATTCAAGCAAGGCGTAAATGATTGAGCGCCGTCACCGACTTTGACAGCTTGAGCTCACGCGGCGGAATCTTCTCGACGAGATTCCAGTAGGTCTAGATGGGATCAGAGGTCGGAACTCGACACGCAGGGTCCGCGACCCCCAAAGTAACACGCAAGTCACCTGTGCATGTTCGACCGCCTTGACCGCGAATCTAGACAGATACATCAGCGCGACAAGTCACCTCAATCAATGTCAATGGCATGCGTGCACGCACTGTTTCTCGATCTTCGTTGGCAATAAACCAGGTTCTCATGAGCAACGTGGTTTCAATGTGCTAGGGCCAACATTCGAAGAACACACCTCGGCGAGATTCTGAGCCTTGTTCGGATCAAAACGTTGTGTCGACATCGTGCTGGTTTACGTCTGGAGCGGATACGATAAACAACGAGGCTGCCCGTATCGTCGTGCGTGCGGTGTGAGTTCAACGTGTGTAGAGGCTATCACTCTTGATTTGGGGTTAGGGTTAGGTTACAAGGGTTCGGCTCGTACTACAGACGAGCCACGTCCTCCTCTCAATCAACGGCTCGAATATTTGCCTCGCCATCAGCTATGATTTCGCCTTTCCCTTGTTGTCTACACCTACCCCAAAACGTTTCAACTTCTCGAAGTACTTCTGTACACGACTTGCAACCTGCCTCGGGGTCCGCCTCCCACCCATGGCCTGCGATATTTTGGCCCACCTGCCACGAATGTGGGTCACCAGATAGGAGACGGCTCACGGAGACACATACCGATTCCGTTCTCCATCGGGAATCTCTTCCAACAGTCGTTCGAGAAGATGCTGCTCTGAAATGGACCAAGCCTGCTTGTAGGTTTCAGATCTGTTCTTATCCGTGTCTGCGTTCACCTCCGACACGGACAACGGCTCCGACTTTGATTTATCGTTGATCTCCGCGACATCGCGACATCGCTTACCGAGGCTTTGTGATGGCATCGGAAGGGAGTTAGGCGAGGGCTCGTTCTTGAGCTCCGTCAACGCTGTCAGAGGCTGAGACTGCAGTTTCAGAGATGGTTTACGTGTACGAGATGAGCGATTGACGCTATCGGGCCGAGGAACGACAAGCTGACGGGCTCGCGGGTTCGGCAGCTTCGTCGCGTCTTCGAGAGTCACCGCGGTTACGTTGTCAACATCCATAGGGTCGCTGATTTGGTCCAGAGGGCCGTCGAGTGGCGTAGATAGGCAAGATTGTGGCGTCTGCCTGCTGACATCTATTTCTGCGCTCTCATGTCGGACGAATACACCATTCGACCCTTCTTCTCCGAGCTTGCACCCAACAACCAAGTCTGTTTTAGTCTTGCGCTTCTTTAAATCACGAATCTTTGCGCGTGGGCGGTCGCGTTTGCGAACGGCGGTCATAGGCTCCGGTGCCTGCTGGAGTTGCTCGTTTTCGTCTTCAGAAAGCGATGATGGTAGAGTAAGAGTGGGGATGTGATTACGGTCGTTTGACGACGATGAGTTAAGGTGAGGATTAGAAGTGACCGTAGGGTTGGAAAACGCGGCCGTGTCGGCAGAGGGGGATAAGTTGTCAAGTACGGGGTCGAGAATGACTTTGCGTGCATCCTTGACGAATTTCTGAAGAAAGGAGAGCGGGGAGCGCTGGGTGTTGGAGGGGACGGTTCGTTGAGAATGATCGATCCGAGTTCGAATGGCGAGGGAACGCAGGGACGTTGCGTCTATGATCGGGGAGGCACGATGAGCATGACTGTGGCCAGATATTTGGTGGTAAACGCAGACCACTCGATGAAAACGCTTCCCAGTCGATCTTGGCTGGGAAGGACTGGGCTGGATGGTAGTCCTGCAGGTCTGATATCCTTTCTAGCTGGGAGGTGGAAGCGCCATTCTCCTGCGCAGCGTCGCTGTCAGGAGGCGCAGAGACGAAGAAAGCGAGCTACCTGGAAATTGCTGCGATTCGCAAACTGCTCCGGGGTCGCGAGCGCCTCCGCCCTGAGCCTTTGGAGCCGTTCGATGTCTTGTTGTGTGCGTGCGAGCAGGGTTTTCTGGTGCTGCAGATAGGCAGAGAGCGCCTCGAGCCTGGCGTCTGGTGCGCATGAGTTCCAGATGGGGAGGACAAGCACGTACGTCTCTGCGCGTCTCGAGTCCATGGGTGGCCGCTGCGCGTCGTCGTGGTCATGGAGTGGGTCGCCGTCACCGCCGACCGCGCCAAAATTTCTCCTAACT
>JBBPRK010001114.1:0-14827 GCA_038093075.1 Boletus patriciae
AGGAGGAAGCGGTGGCATTGGCGTTGGTGTGTTGCCGGCATCACCCTCATCCTCATGAGGGGGGAGAGGGAGAGGACATCAGCGTGCACTGTCGTCATCGTCGCATGTGGGGGGACAAGGCGAGCGCAATGCGCCATCACTGTGGAGGGTGAGGTGGGTGAGGGCGAGGCGTTGTTGTCGTGTTGATGGACTTGGACGAGCTCTGCGGGTGGGGGTGAGACAAGACGATAAGAACGAGAGCACAACAGCACAACGTGCGATATTGTGCGCTGTGCTCTCGTGCTCTCGTCCTGAAGGTGGGCGAGGGTGACGGTGGGGACAGAAACAAGGTGGGGCGAGCATGAGTGCGTCGTCGTCATGTCGCGTCACTGGTGAAAAGCGAGTTGCACTGCGGCCCGCAACTTACCATGAGACTGGGCATGCAAGACGTGAGAGTGGCGAGCAAGGACAGTGGGTTGCTGGAGACTAATGGGATTTTGCTCTAAGACTTGCGAAGGCCGGCCGTGAACCTGACTAAACAAAGATCAACATAACGAAACGTAACACGTCACGAAAAGTGCTGCAAATGTTGTTCCACCTGCGCTCACCCACTCGCCAATCCTGCCGTGCTGGTCCGCTACACTGTCTCGCCCATCCCTCTTGCCCTGTCGCACTACCCTCGCCGTGTGCCAGTGAACACCAAATCAGTAAGTTCACTGCCCACGCACAACCATAGCTGACCGTACCAGTCCAGCGACACACAGCGCAGATGCACTCTCACCGCAATCGCCCACCCACTCCGTCGCCCATGCATATACACCCACCCGTTCAAGGAGAGAAAAAAATAGCTAAGTGTGTCTACAATCACGACCGCACCTCCGGAAACAACATACTGATTGTTTTTTCCCAGCCACATCACCCATCGTTCGTGCGCTGAGACTCAGGAATAAACAGCTAAGTCCCCACCACCGCATTCGAGTCCCTCCTGACTCAAGTCGGTGAGCCCCCCAGGCACAAACGAGGTGAAAAACCTGCGAGCGCGCGCATGCGCCAGTCGTCCCCTTCGCATTGTCTCGCCCGCCTTCGCCTCTTACGTCCCCACTCATCCACCTTTGCGCTGTCTCGCCCCCCCTCAACCCCATGTTACACAAGCGTGCGAGCATGCACCCGTTGTCCCCTTCGCGTGGGGCGCCCCCCTCGCGTGATTTTAGCTTTAAGTATATTATTTAAGTACATTATAAGTCGTGTAAAGTAATATCGAAACGAATTCATGAATTGTTTTAGCCCATTCTTTCGGTTCGAGTAAGTCCTACCATGGACTATAGATTGTATGGAGTGAAATGGTAAATCACAATAATGGACTACAGTGAACTATGTCGACACGTTGTGTACGTTGACCCTTATGTCACACGGCGCTACTGTAGTCACCATAGAAATTATGTACATTACATCGTACTATGTTACAGGGAGATGTTGATGGGTGTAACCAGTGTTATGTATGCTACATAGGCCAGTATAGACTTTGGCATTTTTGCTGATGCACCCCCTCGCAATGACAACGACAATGACGCAACCATGCCAACATGAGGTCACGTCATCCTCACCTACCTCATCCGACCCTCCACATGCGACGATGCGGCCTCCCCATCGCCCTCGTCGCGTCCTCACCCACCACCTCCCTCCACACTGGCAGGACGGCGACAGCGCTTCACCTCGTCCCTCCACATGCAACAATGACAACGGTACCTCTCACCCTCGTCTCCCCCTCACCCACCTCGTCTGTCCATCCACACACGGCACCTCACCCTCGCGTCATCCTCACCTACTGTGCCACACGCACACATATGGCGGTGAGTGCCATACTAACACCCACACCCTCGACTCACCTCACCACGCCAGTTCGCGCATACGTGTGCTTGTACCCATTGGCTCCCTTGCCTCCCGTGTACGCGAGCGCGCATATATGCTCTCATTGCCGCCACATGAGCTCCCGCACCCTCATGTCGCCTCACCTTCTCTTCCCAGTCCCCTTCGGACAGTCTCGCCCACCCTTGGCTGCTTGCGGACCCTCGCTCTCCCTCTTATTCTACTTCTCCCTCTCCCCCTCTTCGCACCGCCTCGCCCACCCTGGCACAGCATGCCCCATTGCCAACCCTCGCCCTCGCCCTCTCGTGCCACCTCGCTACAAGTCCTCTTGCTCTGTCGTTCACCCACACTGCCATCGCACAAGCGCACTGCCTGGCCCTGGGCCTCTCTCCCTCTCATGCCATCTCGCTCTGGCATGCACGCCATTGTTGGCACGCTCTCACCCATTCGCCGTGCCCCCATTTTCACGTGCACTGTGCCTAGTCGTATGTAGAAACACACACACGCACGCACGCACCGCACCTTTGTAGTCACATTCAATTGTAGTAAATGAATTATATTTTCTGAACAAAACTGCCATGACCATCTCGAGAGGGTCAGGAGATGCTCAGGAGATGCTCCAGGATGTGAAAACCACGCACTAGAAGCATCTGCGATGCCCATAAATCGCGCTGGATGAATAAGGAAACTGGCCGGAAATAGCCAGCGCAGATTGAGGGCCATTTAGGCCCATTTCGGCTCAACAAGGAACCCCACCTGAAAGGGTCTAAAAGGTCTGAGGAAGTGGTGCCTAAGGTGGGCATCCATCGTGTTCTTCGCAGATAGAGTTCTTTTTACACAGCCTCTGAATATCTGCTTCATTCAGGAGGCACATGGCATTGAATATTTTTTGTTTTATTATGTCCCCATCATCTGCGATAAGGATGGTTGTCCTAATCTTATCCTGGGTGATAACAATGATTCCTTTGTTGTCATCTTCTATTCCCACGGCGTGATCTTCTCTTCTAGAGAGAGCATCTGGTTTTGTTATTGTGTGGCCAGGTTTGTAGAACCACAACATGTTGAACCGTGAGAGGTACATTGCCCATTGGGCTTGCTGACAGTTGAGATCCTGTCTCATCATGAACCATTGCAAATTTGCATGGTCGTTCCATATTTCGAATTGGTGTCTAGCACCTTCTAAGTAATGACGCCATTGTTCCAGCGCTTGGTGATAGCATCTCTTTATCTGTGACCGGGTAGTTCTGTTCTTGTGGTGTCATGGAGTGAGAAGAGAATGCGATGGGATGCCATATGCCGTCCTTCTCAATAGATAGCACTGTGCCTGTAGCGTAATCACTAGCATCCGATTCCAGGTGGAATTTGCAATCTAGATCCGGGAACGCGAGTACTGGAGCGGTGGTAAAGTGTTTCTTATGCGTGTCAAACACCGTTTGCTGGGGTTCTTCCCATCGAAAGGGTTCTTCCTTTTTGGTTAAGTCGTGTAACGGGCGTGCAACGCACGCGTAATCTTTTATGAACCTTTGATAGAAGTTTGCCAGTCTGAGGAAACTCCTGACTCCTTTTACGTTCTTTGGCTCAGGCCAATCTAAAATTGCTTTGACCTTCATTTGGTCCATTTTAATGCCGTTATGTCTGACTATCATGCCGAGGAAGTCAACTTCTGTGGCGTGGAACGTGCATTTTTCTGGTTTGACAAATAGGTCATTTTTTTCCAAGCGGCGTAGAACCTCGAGGACGATTCGATCGTGCTCAGCTTGATTATCTGTTTTTGTAAAGATCATGAGGTCATCAATGTAGACCACTACCACATCATCCATGTCTGCGAAGATCTTGTTTATCATTGCTTGGAATGTGGCGGGGGAGTTGCACAGTCCAAAGTACATGACCAAAGGTTCGAATGCTCCACAGAAACAAACGAATGCAGCTTTCCATTCGTCACCTTCTTTCATCTGGACGTTGTTGTATCCCCATCTTAGATCCATTTTCATAAATAGCTTGCTCCCTTGGAGTTTATCCACTAGTTGCCCGATCAACAGCAAAGGGTAATTGTTTTTAACTGTCAACTCGTTGAGGTATCAGTAATCCTGTACCATACACTTCTTGCCATCTTTCTTAGGCACGAAGAACACCGGTGACGTTTGGGGGGATTTAGAAGGTCTTATGTAACCCTTCGTTAGCTGATCATCAAGGAACATGGTCACCTCTTCTTGCTCCTGTGGCAATAGAGGGATGATTCTGCCTTTCTTGGGCTTAAATGTGTCCTTGAGATCTATTGCATGATCCCATGGTTTTCTGATCAGCATTCGTTCTGATTCCTTTTTTGAGAATACATTAAGGTATTTGTGATACTCTTCCGGGACTAACTCCTCGGGGGTTTTCTCTCTAGGTTTCTGAGATTCCTGTTGTGCTTCCAGTGTGCGAATTGTTCATGGATGTAATATTGATTATCATATTCTTCTTCTTCCATCTCTTGGATGAAAGTGGACTTGTCCTGCAGCATGTGACAGTGTCGTGGGCAACGTGTCATCTTGACCATGCCTTTTGATCAATCAATTTCCGGGTTGTGGTGTTGCAACCACAAGAAGCCTAAAATGAAAGGGTTCTTTCCCAGATCGGTCACTTCTGCTGTGACTTTCTCACGATGTCCCTGGAATTCTATGACCAGCTCCACAGAGTGCGTAATGCTTCCGGCAGAGTTACATGTTCCGTCCACGTTGTACACAGGAATGGGGTTTCGGAGGGGAATGAGTGGGACCTTATGAGTTTCTGCCCACGTTTTGTCGATAAAGATCGTGTTAGCACCCGAATCCAGGAGTGCATCTGTCTGAGTGAAGTTTTGCCACTGCGTAAACGGTGCAATCCGAATAGATAGATTGATTTCTCGTGTGGGTCTTACGCTTCGCACATAAGCGTCATCTGGGATTTCTGAATTGTTTTTGTTTTTTGTAGAGGAATTAAGCACAGGTTTAACGTCCCTGCCGAGCCCGCTAGGGCACCCCTTTGATGGCGAATTTGAAATTAGGTTTGTTGCCACAGAATCTTCGTCATCAACGATTTCTTCCATAGCGAGGTTTACATATCAGTTCTGCCCCTTCACACACCCAGACACGTGTGTTGGAGCTAAGCTTTTCCTGCCAACTTGGCAGTGAGAGTTTCATAATCTTTGAACCAGGCGTGAGCCTTGTCCAGTGACATTCCTTTTATGGAAGAGGTCCAGTCGCGACCTTTTCCCTTGTTGTCCTTTTTGGTGCTTTTATCCTCTTCCCAGGAGGTTGTGGGTTCTTCAGAGTCTGCAGCACGTACTTGACGGCTGTCACCTTTTCCCTTTCCTTTGCCCCTCTTGGAGCATGCCTTTTGATGACCACCTCCGAAGAAGTGGCATTCCGGGCACTGCAGTGTCAGCTTCAGGCAATCTTTGCCGAAGTGACCTTCTTGCTGGCAGTTGAAACATTTATTTCTGCTGTCTGTTTTTACGGCATCAATGTCCATGGCGTTAGGGTTCTTTTGCTTGACCCATTCTGCCATTCCTTTCTGTATGAAGCTTAGGAGCTGTTTGCGGGCTCCTGCTTGCTGAAGATCAGTCTTGAATGTATCTAGGAATGTGTAGTGTCCCTTTTCCAAAATTAAACGCAAGACGATTTCTCTGTCTGCGTTTTGCTCCAGCAGTTCTATTTGCCGGGTCTCATTGTAATCTGCAAGGAGGGCGTAGTTTTTGAATTTCAGCAGGAATGCCTCCATGGGATGGTCCTTTTGTTTTAAATTCCAGAGGGCCAACCGGTTCTGGTCCTTTTTGTTGGTGGACCTGAAGTGCTTTTCGACTAGGGTGGAGAAATCATCCCAGTCAGTCTCTCCCACTTCCCTCAGGATAGCGTTTAGCTGGCTTCTTGCAAAGTCGCCAGCCCTTCCTCCTACCATGTGTGAGAGCATGGCAGAGATTGCTTTTCAATCAGGGAGGGCAGCAGCATTTTCATATCGCCAACTGCGGACATGTGTCCACCATTCTTTGAATTTCTTCCCAGGCGAACCATTGCAGTTCCCAGGGTCAGAAAAGATCTTTGATAATTTTGGCTCAGAAGGAGCCCTTGTTCCTGCACTCGGACTGCCTGTCGGTATTGCTAGAAGTTGCGCTTTCAGTTGGTCAACTTCTTGTGAAAGGTTAATGTTCAGGATCCTGGTTGCGTCCAGTGCATCCTGCTGTGCTTCCATAAACAGTCTTGATTCTCCTGCTAAATCACCCCAGCTACTGCCAGATGATCCTGCGACTGAAAGGGCGGCGGCCAAACTTTGGGGAAGGGAGGACGACATGTTATATTAGGAAATGTATCGAGAGGGGCAGCGAAGTATTTGTTTAGGATGTAAGGTAACCCGACTTATCTGTTCATCGGGGCGTGGATCTCTGAGGTTAGCACGACAAATGCTTTTCCGTAATAACAGCTTCCTCTTCTGGACCCTTTGCTTCTTTCTGGATACTTCCTCTGGTACCTGCTCCTCTTCTTCTCTTTCTTGCTTAACTACTACCTCAGGACAAGGTGACCAGCCTTCCCTAGTTACAGTACACAAGTACTTGAGTTCGGGTTCTTCTTCCCAAACGGACGACCCACGTGCGACGACAGAGGATACTAAAGGGGCGGGGTAGCTGAGTTCCGCTGGTTCTGATTCTAGGTCGTTGGGGTCAATTGACTGGTGCGTCTGGATGGCAGACTCTTGCGTAATTGGGGAAAGGAGCGAGGCAACAGGGTCGGTGGATCTGAGGGCGACCACAATCGTTCGCAGTGGGTCTATTAAAAACCCTTCTGAGTCTCTGGGTAATACGTACGAGGATGGCCTTAACTCCTTGTGGAGTAGGGAAAGGAATCTTGTTGCTGGAGATGGAGCGTCAACTGCTTCTTGCACAGGCACAGGTGGTGGGCTACCAACCGGTGCTTCTTCTCACTCAATGGGATCTAGGCCCCTTTGGATTGTGGGAAGTGCACTGCCTCCTGCAGCGACTGTTGCCATGTAAGGGTGGCAGAGAGAATCTTCAACTGGCCTAGCTGAGTCGATGGCAGGGAAGGGGCAGAGCGATCTGTGAAAGGAGATGGGTACTGGCAATGGTCAGGACCAGCTGTGCACCGCGATGAGGACTTGACCGCTACTAACTTGTGTAGGTGCGTCGGCAAAGATGATTCGGTAGAGTAGTGAATAGTAGTTTAGTTCTAATGAAACAACCCAAATGGTAACCAGCGTCAACTGGTACTCTAGGGAATTGAGGAGTTGAGTACACACTGAAAGCGCTAGCAGTCGGTTGCGGAGGTAATCTCACTGGTTGATAGGGGAAAAACCAAGAGAACTAAACTGGAGTTCTCTGGCTGGGACTTGCGCCCTTATATACTACTACATGTGTTTGTACCTATTTGTACCGGATCTACTGATGACTGTTCTAGAATATTCCAGTACCTAGTAGCATGAGGTAGAAGCATGCATCAAGCACGGCCATGAAATGGAAAGGAAGTAGAACATGAGGCAACTGCATGGCGGTGGCAGAATGGAAGAGAAGAAAGGAAGAACATAGCCATGCACTGCACAGAGATGAAGGGGGTGAGGAGTGCATGAGGCATGGGTGTGAAATGAAAAGAGAAGCATAGAGAGACAGCATGGTTGTCATAGGTTAATCGGATAAGATAAAGAAAGAAAAGAAAAACGACTAAGTCCATTAAGACGCTGTTAGGCGTACCAAGCCATAACATCTTGCCCATCAGCTTGAGCTCGCAGTCACCTGTGAGAATGTCTGCAGGCTCAATACTGGGTGACAGATCCAAGGGCCTGGATTCTTATCTGCTGCCATTGACCTGCACCAAAAGTGTTTGATGCCAGATCATGATCAAATCCCAGACGTCTGACCCGATTTATTTTATTTCACACCTTTCCCACGGTCCGTATGCTTAGATAAATTAGGGCCAGATGGACCTTAGTATAACCCACACTTTCTATTAGTTTCTCAATTTTCCAACCACAGGTTGTTGAGAAATTAAATTATTTCTCCAACCAAAGTTCCAAGCTGTCAGAGATGTGATTTTCCTCCTACTGCTACTCAGCCTAGTGCGGGGAGCGGGAAGGAAATTCCCAAAGGGGGAGGTGAGAGAGCGAGAGGAGAATTTGCCAGCTTTCGGAACTCTGAGAGCAGGGCTTTGTCATAGCGGGACTTCAGCTTCAGCTTGTGTGCTGCGCCCAAGCCTTGAAGTTCCAAGTCTAGCTGTTCCAAATTTACGTAGTCGTTCGGAACCTATCGGAGGGGGATGAAGGGCCAATGTGCCAATGAGGCAACACTGAGTCAGTCCGAGGGAACTCCGAGGGTTTGGGGATGATGGGGGGGGTTGGTACTCAACGCGCTCGGGAACAAGTTGGGTAGACTCAGAGTGACTACTGAGCAGTGGTCTTTGACTGGGGACGACGACGAGTATAGTTCTATTTCGGAATTCTAAGTCCAAGGTCGACTTAGGGGGAACAGACAGGAATGTCAAGTGAGGGAGTCAAGAGGACAAGTGGAATTTTAGGGGGCATGGGTATAAAGACAGTGACGTGATGACGAGAGGACAAGATGAGAACATGACGAGACATTTGAACTGAAGAACTAGTGCTACAAAGTCCAGGTTTATATAGTACAGTAGAAAGGCAGTGTCCGAAGACTGAAAGCGTTGTGCTCGGAGAAAGTACTAGTCCAAGCGACGGCGAGGTACAGGATCTGGGGAATGAATGGGGGCAGTACCCGAAGATCTGAGTGGCGTAGACACTGGATCTCTAAGGGTGAGCCTAGTACATGTGAGGTTAAGCGAGTGACAGGATAACGAGACGAGCGAGTCTAAATGGGGTAGTCCACAAAAGGTCATACTTAGTCCAAGTAACTGAATGTTCCGAGTGATCCAAGGTGGGACCAATGTCAGGGATCAGAGGTGGTCCGAGTAGTCCAAGATGGGGCCGAGATCAGGAGACCGAGGGTGAACCGAGTAGTCCGAGAGATCCGAGATGGACCAAGGTAGTCTGAGGTCAGGGCTGGACTTGGTTGAATTCGGGGATATGACACAAGCCAACCACAACCCAGATGGATTGTTTTGTTCATATCTTTGTAAATACTAAGTATCTAGCTAAGTGTGAGAGAGAGAGAAAGATCATGTGACCCAGATGAGTCAGCATGAGTCAGCTCAGCATAGTGTGTGCCTGCCGAGCCCATGCTGAGCCAATGATTATCACTCCATATACCACAAATGGTAACTTTGCTTGGCATTCTCTCAGTGTTTGTCAGCATTCTCTCACATTAGTAATCACCTGCCATCCACTTATGGAGGCACAGCCTCATGTACAAATCTATAAAAGGGGAGCAAATCAAGCCCAAAGAGACAAGGCAATTCAAGTAATTCAGCTCAGTCAGGTCACAAAGGTTCAAGAGAATCATATATACCTCATAAGGTAAAGAGCCCCAGAGCTCACTTAAGAGGAAATTCCTTCACAGGAGCCCCCAGAAGCGGACTAAGTGAGGAATAAGACCTACTATAGGACTTGTGAGACCTATTATCAGGAGGACACCTTTAGGGAGAAAACCCAAGATGGGCAACTAAAGGGAAGAGATCCCCGGTAGTATGGATACTACAGTTCCTAGTGCCTTCTATCCAGCCCAGGGCATAAGTGGTAGAGCATACTGTCTCAAGCCTATTACCCACTCCAGGAGTTAAGCAGTATTAGTGCTATACATCCTGATTCACAGCTACCCTTAGTGCACAATAAGAATCAAGTTAAGAAAAACCATTCTGAGTGACTAAGTGACCCGTGTGAACTCACTGACTGACCTAAGTCAACAAATCAACATCTCAACAACCTACCAGAGCCCCCTTTTAAGTATACTCCCAAAGGGACACTCTGACACAAATCGCCAATCACCTGCACAAACACGAACTCGACTGTCAGCTTTTAGCAACCTACTAACCAGCATCCACAGGACCTAGGCTTTTGTAATCATCAATCCCCTCAATTATTTGAAGATTGACGAACAACCCACGTTACTGGCTACACTAAGTTTTCTACTGACTCAATATCTTGTGTATTGTTTTATCTAGGAGATCAAGTATCCCTAGCTTATAGTCTGCTATCTGTGGAGGCATAGATACGTTGTCTGGGGGACCATTAGTGTTCTTAGTTATCTTTGCCTAGAAAGACAACACTGTCCACCTCCCATCTTCCACATACACGTCCTTGCCATGTCCTCCATCCCTGTTGTTCCCATCTGCACATGACATCTCTCCTCTTGAGTACCATCTAGGTATTCCAGCCTCCAACTACGACTTTGATGTCATTGACCAGTGTCTTTTAGATTCCATTGCTCACCGCAAGGCTAGAGCCCATCTACGAGTCCGATGAAGACTCTCCTCCCCTGGCCAAGCACACCAAATGCGCTTTTTTTTTTTTTTTTTTTTTGAATCCATTTATGTCCTTTGTGGGGTACAATACCCTATGTAGGACAGTACTAAGCTAGGTATAAAGGGGCACCCATGCCCCTGCCACATCCCTAGCTTCTTGAATGCCCTGGTGAGCGGATTTTTGGTCCCTCCCAGTCCTGTTGTTCCCACCAACAGTTTTAGATGAGCAAGCTTTCCGAATTGGCGGTAACCATGATGATACATAACATGGGGTGGGTAGACCGGCTGGTGTGTGTGATGGGTGTCATGTACTCGGATCGCCCGAGGGCGATCGGGTAAGGTAGGAAGAGGGAAGCGGCACAAAACGGTAGGTAGAGGAGAGGGGAGGTTAGTGGTTGGTGGGAGAATGGGGTGTGCTTCTCCGGGGGGTGTGAACCGTCTTTCCCGCCCCTGGTCCTTGCCGGCTTATCTCCTCTGGCTCTGTGGTGCAGTAGCCTTTCCACCGACGACAAGTATTGGGATTTTGATGTGGTTTTGTGGAGTTGGGGTTCTGCCATCAAGTCTTTTGTATGTGGTAGTTGTGCGCTGTGCGGTACATCGTTAGTTTGTTTGTTTGGTGAGGATCGATATGTCACCGAGAGTGGGCCGGAAGTGTTTCGTCGCGTTGACAAAGTTCAGAAGATGGGGTATGGCGGCGGTGTCTGAGAGGAGTTTGGGGATGTTGTGGGCGATGTGGCGGATTTTTCTTTCGAGCAGAGCATGCTTGTGGGCGTATTGTGGGCAGGACAGGAGGTAGTGCCTGACATCTTCCTTGTTCGCTTGACAGCCTGGACAGCGTGGGGATTCGACTTGTTTGATGCGGGCTAGGTTGTCGTTGAGCGGGCTGTGTTTGGTGTGGAGCCACATTAGGAGGGAGGATTGCTTTCAGGTAAGGGAGGATGCGATCTGTATGAATGATCCTGTCAATAGCTTTCTGTCAATTTTGGATAAGTGGGGATATCTATCCGATTTAGCCCATTGGCGTTTCCATCTCTCGGTTTCTGTCTTCTTTTCATTTTGGAGTGCCACTGATATGCTGATGAGTAGTTTACCATCGCGTAGGTATTGGGGTTGTCGTTTGTGGGAGGAGGTGGAGTTTGTGTCGGTCGCTGCTTTTTTAGCCTCCACATCGGCTCTTTCGTTACCTAGTACATCTTTGTGGGCCGCGACCCATCGTAAGGTGATGTCTGATTTGCTGCACTTGTGTTTTCTGCGGACGGCCCGTATTATGTTGTTGAACTTGTCAATTAGATAGTGTCCTGATTTGGTAGTGAAGACGTTGCCCGATTTGATAGCAGCTTGGTTGTCTACAAATATGTTAATCGGTAGTTTGACGTCTCTTTTTGTTAGTAGTAGTTGGGCTGCCAGTGTCATGCCTACCACCTCTGCCTCGTATATGGTGTGCTCGCTATCGCTTCCCAGGTGGTAGCGGAGCGTTTTGGGGTCCTGTCTTGTTTGGTATAGGATGGCCGAAGCGCTGATCTTACCATTCAGTCCGGAGCCGTCGCTGTAGACGCAAGTGCCTGTATTGATGTTGTTGTGCTCACAGATGGATTAGTCTTTGTCTGGGGCTACATGCGTGGTTAGTGGGCTAGTGGAAGTGGGTGCTCACTGGGCTGGGATGATCGTTTCGATCTTGGATGGAGCAATGTGAAAGCTGCTGATCAGGTTGTGTAGGGAGGAGCGGTGATGCTTTACGTTGCATTTTGCGGCGCGGCATATTAGTGGGTGAATGGGGTGGGATGGCGGGTGGGCCACGAGGCAGAGGACGGCTCGGTGGCATAGCGTCTGCACCCGTTGTGCCAATGGGATCAGTTTAGCATGTGCTTCTGCTGCGTCTGTTGCTGTGGTGTTGAAGGTGCCCGTGATGCTTATGGCCACTAGTCTTTGGACGCGGCCCATTCATTTGGATGTGCCGATTGAGCCTCTGATGACGGTGTCGGAATCCCCGGTGTAGATTGGTTTGAACCATAGGTCGAGGGCATATAGCATTTTGGGGAGTGCTACTGACGTGTAGAGCTGTCTGGATAGTGTGAGAGGGATTCCTTTTGATGAACGAGAGATACGACGAAGCTGTAGCACGTAGGCTGTGCCTTTCCCAATTGCGTAGGTGATGTGTTTGTGCCATCTTAGGCCCTTGTCGAGGAGTATGCCTAGGAGGCGATGCGTGTCTGTGGGTTTGATGAGGTTGCCTCTGATGTTCATGACGGGGCACTCTTTTGATTTGTTCATGGAAAAGTCGATGAGTGCAAACTTCGACGTTTCAAAGTGTGAGTTGTGATCAGTTGACCAGTTGAAGGCTCTGTTTGGGCGCTCAAGCATGTCTGTGAGGGCAGCGTGAGTGGATGCAAAATCGGCTCCTATGGTTAGATAGGCTGTGTTGTCTATGAATGCTAGTGCAGTTTCGTTTTTGTTTTTGGGTACATCTACGAGGTCCAAGTTGTAAATGATGTAGAGTATCATTGAGAGTGGGTCGCCCTGTCCGATTCCATTAGTGATTGGTATCCAGTCTGATAGGAAGCCGTCGAAAGATAATTTAGTACGGCGGCCTGTGAGTACACGTTCTGTAAAATTGGTTAGTGATGTGGGGATTCTACATTTGCGCATGTTATGGATTAGGCGGTTAGTGACCACATTGGGAAATGCGCCTTCTATGTCTAGGAAGAGAACGGTCCAAATGCGCTTTCCACAACCAGATCATGGCACTGCCTGCTGATCACTGGGACAAGGAAGATCTCATCGACATCTATGACTTGGGAGTCGAGAACAAGGACGATGGCTTCATATGCATGTGCTCATACGTACTCCACTCACTTTGCCCACATGACTCACTAATGGCAGCCCTTGCGTCCACAGCTAGTAGTTATATAAATATGTGTGGTAGTGTACATCCGTGCAATGAAAATCATTGCAACTGCTCTAAATGTGTGCACCGGCATGAGAAATTCATGAATCACTGGATACTAGACTTAGGTGCTTCAATGCACTTCATGCCTCTGATAGATGCCTTTACAACTTATCATAAGTTTGGTAAAGAAGAGCACCTACCTGTGCAAACAGCTGCTTCTACCCTTTTTGTGGAAGGAAAAGGAACCATTCGATTACGATGGACTGACGACCATAAGCACTCTCATGACATTGAGCTGCATGACGTTGGGCACATCCCCAACTCTGGTGTCAATCTTATTTCCCTTAGGCATCTGCTGCAAGCAGGAGCTAAAGTTACCAGAGGAACAAACACCATCACTGTAACATACAGTGACAGTGACATTCTGGCACCATTCACCACCGGCTTTCTAGGTCGGAATATGAATATGTACACTTTGAAAGCATCTCCTGTTCACTTCCATGCCCTCGGGACTATCGACTACCAGACTGTCCATCGTCGTCTCGGCCATCCTTCAAAAGAGGTTGTTAGGCAAGCCAAGCAGCATACCTCCAGACTTCCAGATTTCACAATCCCAGAGAACTCCACTATCTGTCCAGGTTGCACTAAAGGCAAACAACCTCAACGATCCTTCCCTCCAACCTCTGTGGGCTCAACGCACCTTTGAGCTTATCCATATGAACATCAAGTCCTTCCCAACCAACTTGTACCACAAGTACAAGTATCTTATCATCTTCCTAGATGATTTCATCTCCATGGCTTTGACCATACCATTGTGCACAAAAAGCGCTGCATTAATGGCTACTCACCAATTCCTTCAAATAATAAAGATGCTGTTTCAAGCATCAGTACAGAGTTGGATATTGGACTTCAGTGGAGAATATAAATCTGCTGCATACAATGATCTGCTCAAGGGGAAGGGCATTAGAATTTATAATTCTGCCCCCCACGTAGCTCAACAGAATGGGTGCACAGAAAGATTTATGCGCACTCTGATGGACAAAGCTGAGGCTATGCACCATTTGGCATGCTTGCCTGATAGCTGGTGGGAATTCGCAACCACCCATGCCACCCATATATACAATAGGACACCCCTATCTCACCTTAAATGGCATACACCATATGAAGTGCTTCATAGTAAGCAGCCTCAAATTGACCACTTGCACGTTTTTGGTTGCACTGCATATGTCTTTCTTTCAACTGACATTTGGGCTAATAAGCTGGCCCCCAAGTCAGAACTTATGGTATACCTGGGTGTGGCACCTGGCAATGATGCCAACTTCTTATTTGTGTGTTCCCCCCACAATGTCCTTTTCACTGCCACTGTCGTCTTTCTAAGCTAAGGCAACTCAGAACTGATATAGTTCCCCAGACAACTTGCCTAAGCTTCCATGGATGACAGACTATAAGCTAGGGAAATGGTATTTCTCCTAGACGAATCAGCACACACAATTAAGGAGTATTGAGTCAGTGAGTAAACTTAGTCTCGCCAGTAACGTGGGGGGTTAATTGATCTTCAACGATAGTTGAGGGGGATCAATATGGCTAGAAAGCTCCTGTTGTGGTCTGGTTAGTATGGTGGTGTACTGATAGATAAGCACACAGATGGCTCTAGTAAGTCTTGTGGTTACTAGTACCAAAGGTTGAGTTCATTGAGAAGGTCGGG
>JBBPRK010001115.1:0-14825 GCA_038093075.1 Boletus patriciae
AAAGATCACTCGGTGGTTCCTTTAAAGGGTCCTTGTGATAACTTGGCACTTGACAAGTGTCGTAAGTAACTGAAAGTGGCAAATATGTACATAAGTTATGGTAAGTGTTGTGCTACAATGCTGATGTCGGACAATGCTGTTCTTGACATATTCGGCATACGGCATAAGCTTCATACCCTTGAGTACGAGCTGGTAGATACGCGAGCTGTTCGGGTCTTTCTGGCTCGCCTTGAAAGACCATCTATTTGATTGTACCAATCAGTATAAAAATAGCAGACGAAAAGCGAGGGCATAGACGTACAACTTCAATATAACATCTACTTCAACAGTCTGTCCATCCTGAAGTTTACTGTCATACTCTGCAGGATGAATAAACATGCCATTGGTATCGAACACGTCGGGACCTTGGATGGTGACTTCATCCAAGTTGAGCCCATTCTTCAGACTCGCGTAGCGAGACTCAGGGTCAGGAAGCTCATCGAACAGCCATATTCTAGAACCTGTGATAGCATAATGTCACCATCGATAACGAAAACACAACGGAACACAGTACCTGCTGGTTTTTTGGGGTGACAACTCAGAGTTGGCTTGCTCGTCACTGCCGCCCATGCCTTCGCTTTGCCTATGTATTCAATGAGCATACGTCAACTGTGATATAGTGATATCCATACTCGGACTCATCAAAGAATTTGATTCTATGGGAAGGAGGTTATACTCGTCGAATGCTGCTAGGACCAGCAGTGGAAATCACTCACGACCAATGTTAGCACGGGACATGACTGGCGTTTCGGCGCTCTGCGGGTTAGGAAGACCTTTAAACAAAGGCTCTGTGTTGACAACAATGGAGTAGCGATTGTCATAAAGGTGCGATTTAAGGAACAGTGTCACAGATGGGCGCTTCTCGGCAGAAATTTCTGATAGGTTTCGACGGCACATCAAGTCAGTGTTCGCAAGACCCTAATACCACGAGTGAACTTACTAGCATAGCGGGCCTGTTCGACCTCGGAGCACAACGCTAAAAGAGTATCAACAGTAATGCACAAAGTACTGTAATGCACACGAGACATTCACGCTGGTCTGAGATATGTGAATAACGATGCCATCATAAGAAACAAGCCCGTTGAATTCAGATTGGTAACACAAACACGATCGAGCATGGTTTGACAAAGCATTTGATAGCCAGTTGCAAAAGTTCGATGCGGTGTCAAAACACGAGGTATAATAATGTGGATAGTATAACGGGTCATAGTATGACGGGTAATCATCCACATCGTGAAGAATGCCAAAAGGGGGACATGCCTCCTGATGAACCTAATGCGAGATTGATCACGACCCAAACGTTTAGAAAAAATGCACGACTTACATCACTGGAACAACGCAGCAATATTCATGGTGTATGTTGCGTGTGTAGTGCGGAACGATGTTTCAGTCCAGTAGCGGTAGCGGGCAAAGGGAAAGCACACGTCGCGATTCACGACGATAACCGCAATCGCTCACACCTCGGGCACGACCGGATATGTACCTACAACCTAGTCAGTACATAGTCATAAACAAATTCCGCCTCAGGAAAAGACTGGGTTTGCAATAAATATTCAATAACATTTTTGGAAAATGTATTTGGTTCTGTGACAGACACTTAGTCTTCCAAAAGAGGAAAAATAACATGGCGAAATTTATCCTAAATAGTAAATAGGGGTCTGTCTTGCTAACTTATTTCACAACATCTTAAAATTAAATAAATGAATACATTGTGGCATCTTTGGCCAAATAGGCCAAAATGACATATTAGGAACATATTTGGAACATATAGGGATATGTTCCTAATATGTGCTTTGGACATACTCAAAAGGGGATGTTGTAACATATTCATTTATTTAATTTACGTATGATGTGAAATAAGTTAGCAGGGCAGACCCCCACTTATTGTTTAGGATAAATTTAGCCATATTGTTCTTCCTCTTTTGGAAGACTAAGTGTCTGTTACAGAGTTAAATTTATTTTTTGAAAATAGCATTGAATATTTATCACAAACGTAGTTTTTTCCCGAGGCGGAATTTGTTTATGACTATGTATCGACTAAGTCCTAGGTACATATCCAGTCGTGCCCGAGGTGTAAGGACCCCGTCGCTCCGACCTAGAAAGACAAACCCCCCAGTGGCAGGGTTACGAACGACAAAGTCGCCTTGTCGCCACACCGGAGTACCATCACTGCCAGGTGGGAAAGTGCGGAAATAGGCCGAGAGGAACTTGTCGTGTGTGGGGGTATCGTTCAGAAAGCACAGGGGAACCGATGGATGGGGGCGAGTGATGACGAGTTCTCCAGGCGTGCAAGAACTAGTAGGGATGGCCTGGCCAGACGGGGAATAGACGGAGACAGCCATACCGAGGGCTGGGCCTTGAAGTTCTGTTCCCAGGGATCATCAAACGTGGAGGACTCGATGCGAGAAGGGACTTACCGCCGGCATAGAGAGGAAATGACAGGACGGCCGTCACGACTGTGCCGTCCATTGAGATCAGTCATTGTCTCGACAGAAACAGAGATTGGGGGACTAACAAGAACAAAACACATCTGTACCTCCACTCGTGCTGGCGATATGCAAATTTCCGCCGAAAGCCTTATGAGTCCAGGTCATGAGTTGAGGTGTCAATACTGCGCCCGTCACTGCTATTTGGCGGAGGCCAGCGAAGGGTGCGGATGGCGAAGTGATGGAGAGCGGATCCACATTTCGTGCTTGCAGCTCCGAGAGGAATCGCGGTGAGGTACCAAGGACTGTCACCCTACACGATTGAAGTGAGACGCGTCCAATTTGAATGTGCAAGAATGTCGTACCCCGTCCACTCGATGAACTTCAGGTATTCCCTGACATCAGGATAAAACGGAGAACCTTCGTACAATACGATGTGTACTCCACACGCAAGGCCCGAGAGCATGAATGGCCACATCATCCATGCAGTCTCTAATTCAGATGAGATGGCGAATCGTAAATAAAGGCGTTTACGCACAGTGGTATACTGAAAGTATACGTCAGTAGGTAATATCCCAAAGCTTATGTTGCAGTCCTTCTTGCTATTCATGAGCGCACCCTACAAAACACCAGGAAAGACGTGCTCTAAACACTGAGCCAATATCAGTGGGATACGGACTCACCCCAGCAGTATGCACAATGCATTTCGGGGGGCCACTGGTTCCCGAAGAATACAGTATGTACAACGGATGGTCAAAAGGGAGCTGTTCAAATGTCAGTGGGTAGTCTTCAGCCGCAGACGACGGGGTTAAGAATGCATCAATTGTGAGGCTATTCATACAAGGGAATGATTAGGAGATTTAGAAGATCATCAATCCGCCGGAAACATAACACGGGACCCACCAGTTAGGGACTTGCACCAGGTCCCCGGTCTTCTCACTTCTCAACACGACAGCTCTTTCTAGCCCGTATCCGCCCAGTCTCAGGTCACTCTCCACGTCTGCAATCTTGTCGGTGATGTTGATAGTCTTTCCGGCGTAAACCGTCTCGGATGAAGCAAAAAGGATCTTTGGACGAATCTGGCGGTACCTGTCAAGGATCCCGGAGGTACCCATGTCTGTTGCCGTACTGGTGAATATAGCACCGATGGAGGCGGCGGCGAGAGCTATCCCGACAGCAGTAACGGAGTTGGTGATAATAGCTGCTCGATGAATATACCCATGGTAAAGTCCAGAGCTCAAATCATTCTCAGTCGACATGGAACAGTAGTTGGTTGGGCGTACCGGCAACCCTGTCGCCAACGCGTACTCCAACCCTCTTCATGGCAGCAGCCATGACGCGCACCAATTCCCTTAGCTCATGGAATGTGTACTGCTTAACACCACTGAACTGAGCCTTACTGGATCTGGCGGGGGTGAGGTCGTACTCGTAGGCTGCTGTAATCGCGATGGCAGAGTCGTCCTTCCAGAGCAGGTTCTCTGCATAGTTGAGACGCGTCCCGGGGAACCACGATGGTCGTTCAGGGATAGCGCCAGGTACGACTATCTTTCGCGAGAAGAGTCAGAACGCTGCTTCTGGAGCCAGAGCTTAATGAGGGCATGGTACCTGGTCCGGCCGAGGTGGAACGGAAGCTATGATACCCATGAAATCCCACAAATCAAGCCAGAAATTGTAAGTGGACACTGAGTATGCATGGAGGTCATTGTAGTCCTCTGCGACACGGCTTCAGCACAGATACCACTTGGGGACGAGAACGGGGCTGGAATAGACACACTTAGCTTCAGTCCTCGCTTCATGTTGATTTCCCTCCTCAGCCTCTCGCAGATTGCATGGCCGGGGTGTCCAGGTGTCCAGAGCAACTTAGAATCGTGAAAGCTATATGCCGCATGAGACGCCATGATTGTAACGGCCAGAGTATGTTGCCACTGTTGACCTCGGACGGCTATTAGGGTTGTTTGCAGGAAACGCGGGTCCAGGCAAAGTGTTTGAACCGCGGGAACACTGTTGGCACATCGGAGTCCATCGTGTCAATCTTTGAACTGTGCGAACTTTGCGCGACTTTGGCCTCTACTTCCTCGACCAACCCACCCAGGTTTGCCGTTGGTGGTACGGGTGCAACATGTTTTAGGGGTGACCGAAATCATTGACAACGTTTCCAAAGTATGTAACTGGAGTCACGTCTTTCGTGATCGCACAGTACTCAAAGCGTAATGGCGTTTGGGGTGGAACCCTCCAGAAATGGATCATGGCGTTTTGGACAATAGTATTGTTGGCCAACCTGTTGGCCACCCGTGCGTAGTCGTGTTTTCGTGGGTGTCGAAGAGCATTTCTGAATTGGTTTGCCCTTCCACCAGTTCTGTTGATCTGTCGTATCTGGTATATCGACCGGAAGTCCATGAGGCTGTTTTCCGAATGACAGGCCCAATCGCGACCGAATCTCCAAATCCTCGTCGACGTGGGCGTGACTTAGAGCGTTTTGGCGTTGATCTGCTTTCCAAGTGAAACGAACGGTCAATACCGCATACGTGGTTCTAGACATGGTCAGCCCTTCATGCCTTGCTCGCTCATAAGGAGAGTCCCACTGAAACGTTACCGCTGATCAACAGGTCACGCCCATCATTTCCATCACGTTCTACCTGGTCATTATCCATGTCGGGTCCAGGCGGGCCGCTCGGGCCACGCCGACGGGACACATATCGCTCGGAAGACGTCCATGGACAACAGTCTCAGTGCAGAACGGAGGCGTAAAATGCAGGTTTACATCATGCCATTGACCGACAGCAAAATCGACAGTGGTCAACACGTATGCGTGGTATTCGTAGCGCTCGATCTTCGTTGAATACTCTAGTATTAGATATTAGATGGGTGCTCAACATTGTTCAATTGCCTATGGTTCCGGATATTGCAGTTGGCGCGGGTCTTCACTCTAATTGGTACAAGAATATATGTAAAGTTTCAAGTTTCAACTGTAGTTAGTAGAGGTGCGAAGGACTCCGTCTCTCCAGGAGTTAACCTTTACTTCCAACGCTTCGTCCTCTTGTGCTACTGCCATATTTCGACACCCTTCCAAATAATCCCTCGCTTTCTCTACTGGCATCGCAGTGAATGGAAGGGCTAACGATACGAGTAGGCACACACCGCATGTACTGTCCACCAAAGGGCACGGCCCTAAGGACAAAAAACGAGGGATTTAAAAAAAAAAATGGAAGGGCTGCGAGCACATCGAAGCTGTCGAAAAAACCATGCCTGCGCCCCTGGTAGCCTTGCTGTCGATCATCGTAGTGTCGCCTTCGCTCTGCTTTCTGCTTCTCATGATCGTCTTTCTCTGCATCGTCCTGGTCGTGTCGGTGCTGGTCATCTGTTTGACCTGCCCTACAGGCCCCATCGGGCTCATAAAACACATACTCCCATTTCTTGAAGATATCCTCGGGATTGACACCAAATTGATGGATCATTGTACTTGCGTAGATGGCATCGAAGAGCGAAGAGGGGGGGCCACTGGTCAACATCGAGAGGGACACGGATTGCCTGGCCCGAGAATCCACAAACAGGCTGGTCGGAAAGGTCGAAAAGGTGATTGGTATATCTTTCTCCACTAGTGCCTGCATTCGGATCGATATCAGCCGTAGTCATAGCAAAGTTAGCTGTCTGCTCAAAGATCGTCAGTTTCTGACCAAGTCCAGTACCAGATCAACCAAGCTCACCTTTAAGAACGCAACAGACTGACCCAATACACGATGTACGTTTGCATTGACGAAAAGACCATTACGAACATCATCGATAGAAGTTACGATGTCGTCGCCACCGTCATCAACAGAGCCTCAATGTCGGCACGTGAATGTTCTGATGTACTGTTACCAATGAAGTTGTCAGCAAGGATAATACCAAAGGTATTCATACCTGGTCTCCCTTCCTGTGGGGAAGAATGTGCACAGCGTCACACAGGTCGGCGCGGGCCCCGGTCACCACACACCTCTTCTGATCACGCGTCTCCACGTCTAGGCGAAAAGTAGCCCGACGTGTGCTCAACCCAGTGGAACTTACTACCTTTGAGTTATTAATGCTGGGATCGATAGGAAACATATGCCGTTTCTCTTCGTCGGTGGTGTGGTAGTATAGATCCGTTGATGTGGCCGAGAGGGCAGACTCGCGTTGGGCACATAGGTGCCCATGGGCTCCAACGACAACTCCTGTGGCATAACGAATCCACTTGTATGGCGCCGGCGAAAATCCCAAAGTATTTAACTTGTCGATGGGGAAGGCGAGACACTTGACCCACATCCAATTGGATGGCTCAAGGTTGAGGTCAGTGTTCGGGATAAGGTCTCTGGGGAAGTGGGCATAAACAGAGATAGTGACCAAAGGGTCTTCCATGAGTAGAACGTAGGGTACATACTACAGGGGTGACGCTGCGGCACGCGAATCGGAGCTTGAACGTTGAACCATCCTGCTCGTCAGCACCAGAGGCACTCGTCGAATCCAGCCTCATATGAATCCAGCCCTTCCGGATTCCAGCCGTGTTTCCCGGCTTAGAAAACGATTCCTCGATGTTCTCTCCGGGTCAGTCAAGCTTGATCCTCGTGGCGCCACACTTTTCCTCCAGGGACTTTGCGCTCAGGATGACCCGGTGGTATGCTTGGACGCAATCATCGGGTCTGCTCACGGTCTGCCTTCAGTTCAGTCCGTGATGCAGTTTGACTTGTCAGACCAATTCATGAACGGATTGGGCTCCACCGTATTGGAGTATCTCCTAAGAGCTTGTGATGTAGGTGGCGACGCCCTGGACAATCTGCTATTCCATGTGGTAGAGCCACCGATCTTTTGGGATGCCTTTGTTCGCGCGTTCCGACAGGGCGCGTTGAACGAAGACGCTCAATTGGTCTTTGCTCGGGTCCTCTCTCGACTTCTGACTTTACGGAATCGGGACACCACTCCCTATCGAGACATCGCGGCTCAACCTTTCATTCAGGATAGCCTCATTGCGTCTCACAGGCATGAAATCAGAGGGATCGGACATCTCATCAAACACATTCTCTCGGGTGCCAGTTCTGTGATTGATGGACCTGGTGGACGCCACGATAACGATTGTGCCGACTACCATGACATTGCTATCCTCCCCACTGCTGACGAGATCTTGTGTCGAAAGCCTCCCTTCCTCCGCACACCATTCCACGATGATCTCAGCGCATCAGAGACACCGGTCAATGATTACTTGGACAATACTTTTCGGATGCTCCGCGAGGACATGCTCTTCGAAATCCGCCAGGAGGTACACGCTGCGTTACAGAATGGCACGAAGTATCGCGGCCTCCGTGTCGATAGCGTTTCTATGATCGGTATCTATACTGGGATTGGCGATCGGAAGACTCGCTGGGCCATTAAGCTGCGATGTGACAGCGACTTCTGGCAGCGCAGGGGCATGAAGGATGGGGATGATCGGGAAAAATTCCTTACAAAAGATCCTCGAGGCTCGAAGATTCTGAGGCATCAGTCTCTCGTTTGCCTCGCTTCAGGTCAAGATATCATCAGCTTTGGGACAGTGAACCGCGTGGAGGAACTTCTAGCCTACAAACCTCCAGTGATAGTCCTCCAGCTCGATGGCACCGTCAACATAAGAAAGACTCTCACCTCTCTTCGCACTGCCGAGAACATACGACTCATCCAACTTGACGCTGCCGCGTTTTCCTTCGAGCCTGTGCTCACTGCGCTACAAAATATGGGTACTGTTCCGCTCGCTAAAGAAGTTCTATTGTGGAAGCCAGAGACGCCCATTGCGTGTCCGCGGAACTGTACAGCCTTGTCGCTCGTCGCCAATGCGGTTACCTCGAATCTTTCCGTTGACCTAAGAAGCCTTTTGGGCTTCCCTACATCCATCTGTCTGGATAGGTCTCAGGCGAGGTCCCTGATCGCCGGCCTTACGAAACGTGTGTCGTTGATTCAAGGGCCCCCAGGTGAGCACCATCGTCTTAATATCCGAAGCCGTCTCAGTGTTCCCGCAGGAACGGGAAAGTCTTTCATAGGTACCATTCTTGCAAAAGCAATACACGATCAGGCATCCCAAACTATCCTCATCGTTTGCTACACAAACCATGCACTGGATCAGTTTCTCGGCGACCTTCGCAAGTATAATATCCCTGCCGAATCCATAGTGCGCCTTGGCGGCCGTTCGAACCAGGCAACGGAACATCTCTCCCTCCAGAAGCAACCGCGCGGGCGTTTTAAGTATGACTGGGATGAGATCATCGAGCTCAAATGTGCTGCATCAAGTCGCGAAGACGAGCTCAAAACTCATTTCAAAACGCTACTAGAAACTGGGGACAATCACCTGTTTAGGCATATAGAACGTCAGCACCACGATTTCTTCCAAGCATTCTACGTGCCATTGGTGACGGAAGACGGGATGGCACGTGTTGGGCAGCACGGAAAAGTCGTCGATGAGAGGTATCTCTTCGAGCGATGGACCCGAGGTCTAGATGCTGGAGTGTTGAGTGGCGATCTTCATGTCCAAGCGTCAGCTCGGGTTTGGGGTATGGGCCACTCTGCCCGCCAGCAGCAGCTAGCAGAATGGCGGCATGAACTCATCACTACGACCACGGAGTCGATATGCCAGGCTGGTCCTGAGTACAACGAATTGCAAGATGCGATCAAGCAGAAGTTTGGAGAGTCAACTGTTGCAATTTTGCGGCAGAAGAGGATTATCGCTTGTACGACCACAGGGGCAGCGATCTACGCTGAAGCGATCAAGAAAGTCGGCCCCAGCTTTCTCCTAGTGGAAGAAGCTGGCGAGATCCTCGAAAGTCACGTCTTGACTGCGCTGTCGCAGAACGTCGATCAGATGATTCTGATCGGTGACCACAAGTATGTCTGCGACGTCATGTTCGGCCCTCTGTTGCTAACTCCCCTTTGTAGACAGTTGCGCCCCAAAGTCAACAACTATGCATTGACTGTTGAAAAGGGCGAAGGATATGAGTTGAACCGATCGCTTTTCGAGCGCCTCGTTCTCAAAGGCTACCCCCACGAAACGCTTTCAACGCAACATCGGATGCGACCCGAAATCTCTGTTTTAGTCCGCGAGCTCACATACCCAGAGCTTATTGATGCGCCGTCCACCCATCAACGATCCGACATCCGCGGTGTCCATTCGAACGTCATTTTTGTGGATCATACCTATCCCGAAGAGGACGACTCGCTCGTTGGCGACCGTGCAGACGGTGGCACCAAATCATCGAAGCAAAACACGTACGAGGTACAGATGGTGCTCAGGATAGTACGCTACCTCGCCCAACAGGGGTACAAGAGCGAGGACCTCGTCGTTCTCACCCCATATCTTGGCCAACTTCACCAGCTCCGTGATGCTTTGAAGCGCGATAATGACCCGATCCTCAACGATATAGATTCCTCGGATCTTGCACGTGCTGGTTTGTCCCTCTTTACACCGCCGGGACTGATAGCCAAGAAAGGCCGAATCCATCTGGCTACGATAGGCGAGTAACACACTTGCGAATGTGTATGTCGCTATTTAACATCGCTGTTATAGATAACTATCAGGGGGAGGAAAGCGATATCGTGGTTGCAAGTCTCACAAGATCAAATAAATTCAACGCAATCGGCTTCATGGACTCCCCCGAACGTCTCAACGTCCTCCTCTCACGTGCTCGGGATGGCCTCATCTTGATTGGCAACTCCCAAACGTTTTTGCATTCCAGGAAAGGGGGATCACTCTGGGAACGACTCTTCACTCTCCTCGAGAAGGGTCGGTACGTTTACCAGGGGTTCCCCGTCAAGTGCGAGAGACACCCCGAACGTGTCGTCCTACTCAAGCGCCCAGACGATTTCGATTATCTCTGCCCGGACGGCGGATGCAGGGAACCATGGTGGGTTGCATACACTGTCGCCATGTATATAGCCCACCCTCACGCCGCCCGACGTTTCCCTTTTGAAAGCGGGTTCAAACTCGCGTGTGGACATGCGTGCCCGATGAGGTGCCACCCTCGTCGGTCGTCTGCGCTGCCTGACCCACACGACGTGTCGCAGTGCAAACAGCAAGTTCGCGCGACGTGCTTGGGGGGTCATCAGGAAATCGTTTGGGTGTGTGGTTTCGGACGGCCTGATTGCTCGGCCTGCGCCGAGGCGAAACGCCTCGAGGAGGTCGCGCAGCAGGCGCTCGAGCAGATACGGAGGTGGGAAGAAGCTGAAGCTGAACGTCGTCGTCGGATGGCCGAGCGGGAGGCTAAGCTGCGGGCAGAGGAAGCGGCCGAGGAAGAACGCAAACTTCAAGAAGAGCGGCGTAAACAGGAGGAGGCACTTGCGAGGCAAAGGGAAGACGAGCATAAGAGACAGGAGGAAGAGATGAGGAAGCAAGACGAAAACAAGACGAAAACATGGGGGAAGAAGAGGAAACGGGAGAAACAGAAGGCGAAACGAGAGGTAAAGAGGAGGAAACGAGAGGCAGAGACCGCGCAGCTCCAGGAAGCTACCCGCCAGAAGCAGGAAGAAGATCGCATGAGACAGGAGGAAGAAACAAGGATGCGAGAGGAAAGCACTGGGCAACTACAGGAAGGCACCCGTAGGAGACAAGAGGAAGAAAATCGCGAGAGTCAAGAAGAAGAGAAAAGGAGGCAAGAGGAACGCACCCAACGGCTCCGGGAAGCCATCCGAAAGAGGAGGAAGAATGCAAGAGACAGGAAGAAGAGAAAAAGAGGCGAGAGGAACACACTCAACGGCTCCGATAAGCCACCCGCACGAGGCTGGAAGAAAAAAAACGCATGAGACGAGAGCAAGAGATGAGGAAACGAGTGGAACAGGTGATACGATTACGGAGGCTACCAACAGGAGGCGCGAAGAGGAAGAACACAGGGTATATGAGGAGCAGACGAAGAATAGGGAGGAACAGACCAAGCGGCTAATGGAAGCTACGCGCCAGAGGCAACCTTCTGATTACTCGGTCAGCGTTTAGGAGGCCGAACGCCTGGAGGAGGTCGTTCAGCAGGCGCTCGCGCAACGGCGCAGACATGAGGAAGCAGCTGAGGAAGAACGCAACCAAATCACATAAAGATTCGCCTATAGGATCGCACCCAGTCAGATCTAGACGCTCATCCAAGTATATTTTGCCAACAGCACGTATACGTACATACTCAGCATATCCAGAACACAAATACAGTTTGCGACGAGGTACACCCGGCTCACATTATCATAACCTCTCTCAGCCGCGCCTCTTCGATGCGAGGCACAAAGTCGACCTCAAAGTGCGCCAAATGAGCCACGATATTGTCCGTATCCGGCGTAGTATCGATCGGTGCCTCTGGACGCTGGACGATGCGGAATGACCAGAACAGGAGCGCGACCGCAATGAACAGCGAACGGTTTGCGAGATGCATTGCTGGGCACACTCTTCGTCAATAGTATTATCCCGTGAGTTCAGCGGACAAACCAAGGACAAACATACCTCCGACCAAAGCCGAACGTGTAGCACTCGACGTCACTGCGTAGTTGACCGTTTTGGTCGAGCCAGCGTTGAGAATTGAATCTCTCTGGATCGGGGAACGCGACAGGGTCTCGGCTAATGGCCCTAGTGTGCCAGGTCCTCGGTTACTCACGTTCCAAGGACGCGAGGGAGAAGGCTAACATACCACTGGTTTCCCGTTACCGTCGTGCCAGCAGGGATGTAATAGCCCCTCTGCGACCGTAACGTTAATTAAGTTGTTTGCAGAAAAAGAAGACCTTGCACCCAGATGATATCCCTTGTTGCACGGTGAGGCATACCTATGAAAACTATCATCCATGAAATTCTCGGACTGATTCAAATCGTTTACCGATGGGCGTAACGGGCCTCCAGCGGAACGCCTCCGAAATAAAGGCATGAAGCTGAGGAAGAGCGTTCCAGTCGTTCCAGCTCGGTACTGAGGTCAAAGGAGGATGAAACGATACCGGGCCGAATGGAGGATGAGTGAGCTTACGTTTATCCATTCCGACAACCATATCCAACTCCTCTTGTACCCGCACCTGTGCATCGGGGAAGCAGGCTGCAGCCATAGTCATCACGATGATAGCATCCGCAGTCTATAGGTTTCTACTTAGTCCATTCGTAGGGAAACAAGGGAATCGTTCTACCGTGTCAGAGCCGGCTTCGAAGAGATTTCCGGCAAGGAATGCCATCTCATCGATGGATAATTGGTGGTCATGAACATTTTCCAACAGGGTTCTTGAAAAGGACAGGCCAGCATCATCTGAAGACTGAGGGTTTGCTATTAGTTGCATCGCAATGTTCCGATACGAGAGAGGAAGAAATCACCATTGCACGTTCCACGCGGTTCAGCTGTCCTCTGTAAAATTTGAGATCAAACTCGTAATATCTCCTAAGGCGCCTCCCATATCCGGGAACATGTTTTAACCAAGGGAAGCGATCGACAAGATAAACACCAGGTCGCACCCCTTCGATAAAGTGTTCGACACATTGTTTCACGTTAACGAAGTCCGGATCATCGATAGTCGTGGGGCCCGACTTGCCATATGCAACACGTAGGATGATAGATGTGGAATATCTGGAGCAACATACGCTAGCGCCACGCAAAACCCGCACATACTGTGTACTGAAACGTACCGATGTGCATGCTTCTGATGGTTCTTTGGATCATCGAGAATGTCGAGGATGAGCGTCCTCGCTTGGTCGAATTGGGTGTCGTTATACATTTCTAACGCCTTCACTTGGAAATGCGAGTGGATAGCTTTTCTGAGCCGACGAAATCGCTCGCCGCTACCCATCAGTGAAATTCGTTTACCCCCTGAGAGAAGTTCGTCTGCAGCAATCATCGGAGGACGGTCTGCGAGTGCGCTACCCTCTTTTTCCATTATTTCGGTTGCTGCCTGCGGACAAGAGACCGATGGAAGTCAAGGATTATTGGTATTGGATGTGATTGGAAATTATGCCTTACGTCGACTCGTGCGATAACGATGGCGATCTGGCTGCCTTGACGAAGCGTGATCACAGGACCGTACTCACTAGCCCAGTCGACGAACGTAGAGCCGATACTGAAGAGCAGCAAATTGATTCAGCGCATTGAAAAGGGGGAGGCAGGACAGTCTGACTTGACCCTGGGCATGATATTGTCCCAGAACCATGGTGCAGGGGGGCCAGGAGGGAGTGGATATCCTTCCTTTGAGGTTAATCGACGTTTCTTGCGAAAGACAGCTGCTAAAGAGATGGTGACAACCGCCACAGTGGCAGTCGCGAGTGTCTGCCAGTTGGTATCATTCAGCATGAAGTTTGCCACGGTGCGGGATGACTCGGATGTGTCGGGTTTCTCTCCAAGTACGGTGGGTCCACCCGGTGCCACGCCCACTTGCTGGTTCGGTCTCCAGATGACGGCCGATATCGGGGAAATGCCGACGTGAGATTGGCGCTTGGGGATAGCGGATCTGCCAGCAGGAAAGCCACCGCCAGTGCCACCGTGATCAATCAAACACAGCAAATTTCAAGCCAAGTCGTTCCTGTGCAACTCGAATCAGGCCGAGGCACGGGGATGATCGAGCTCACCCCGAAATCGAGCAGAAACGGTGAATCGATTTCCGGGTCAGGCTCATAGACAGGGTGAGGAAATCATGCACGGGCCATTCCGGCCGGATCGGGCATTGCCGAACACTAATTTCTAGTCGAAATTTTCAAGTTGCAACTTGTTTCCACGACTCGGAGATTGTCTACTTTCAGCTATTGAACCGTCACAATTCCCCCAACCCCGACTTTTCCGAGATTCCATCGTAGCTTGGAAGACTGGTAACGGCCGAGGCTATTACTACAATACGCCTGGCTACCGTGGTAATCCAGCACCGCGAAATTCTTCCCATTGGTGACACGTGGACACCTGTTTTGCACCTGTTTCCGTTTTTTCCGTGCCACGGGAGGGCCTTCAAATAGCTCATGCTACAGTGCCAGTAGTGCACGTGTTGACTCCTCCAGCTTGGGAGGCGTTCTAAGACGTGCCCCGCCATGCATTATATCATGAACTATTTAGCTGGGTCTTTCCGGTTGGGTGCTGTCATCCCAGGTTCCCCTTGTACGGGATGATTGCAATCGCAGGAAGTTGGCTTGAAGCGGCGATCGATGGGCGGGGGTCGCACTGTGTGCGCACTGTATGTGTGCCGTGGGTCACGTCCTGTGCGGGTTCGCTACAGCCGGCTTGTGACCGCGTAGCCTATTCAGCTACAGCCAGTAGAATTCGCATAAGACGGCGTAAAGTTTGGTGGGCTTATTGTGGGTGCGAGTTCCCCAATTGAGCGCGTCGCTGATCCTAGTGCCAAATTTAATGGGCTTCCAATCTGCCAGGCGCTGAATGCGTGCTCTACTTCCTGTGCACTACCACCACC
>JBBPRK010001116.1:0-14824 GCA_038093075.1 Boletus patriciae
TCGGGCAGGAGGCATCAAGGAACTTTACGGCGGTTTACTGAACCGTCGGAGCTAGCCTGCCCCGTATTGGCAAAAAGCGGGCTCAGACCTGTACGTTGTGCTTTCTTGCATCTTTTTCGTTTTTTTTTTCTATCGCCATTCATTAGGATTTTTTCTTTCTTTCTTGCATTGGCATTATCAGGTCTGTCAGGCTATGTCTCACAAAACACTCATTTCACTTCTTTTTTCCATCTTGTATCCATGCTATACACTTCAATTACGACTTTGTATCAGGTTTTTGCGCTCTCACGACCTACGTTCCGATCGACGCCCATACATTCGTTTCTGTTACTTGTACAGTAGTAGTGTCCTTGTATTGCAAGTACTGGTAATACTCCCAATGCTATTCACCCTTTCTTAACTATTACTTGGCTAGTTGGATCATAATTGTTGGAAAAAGTCAAACACTTGTCTGCCTCGAACTTTGTCAACCGAATGTTGGCGTAGCTGAGACATGCCAGCGCCCCAAAATCGACAATGGACACAGTCGCATACAAGATAGATAAACTTCAGTGGGTAGCGCTTGTCAGCGTTTACGAAGGAGGTTCGAGAATGAAACAACCTGGTCGCGGCTGAGACTCACACATTCACTCTCTTGCACACTCTGCACTGATACCAGTGGTCACTCCACCAGCAACGTGAAAACTCCTCCACACCAGTTCGTCCTGGTTCAGCTCCCCAGGGCTGCCAACACTAGTGTGGTACTGCTCTTGGTCACTACCAGCATGTTCCTCCTTGAAAAACGGAAGGAGAATGTGTGTTATACAATCATGATGCGGAGTCCTTTCCACGGCGAAATTTAGTCGGCGAAATTCTCGAATTCCTAGTAGCGCCCGGGGATCTTATGCACAGATGGCAACCTGGCAGTGTGTCGTGGTCGCGTGATCGTCCACCACCTCCATCCATTGATTTTTGATCGCTAGGCAATCCGAGTGGACAAGGTATGTAACACATCTCATCAATCTGTCCAACCATTTACAGAGCTAGCACGGACAACTGTCTGCCCAATCGAGGTGTAGGCATCAACTGCGACACAATAGCAGTGTATGCCACGCAAGGTCCAAGGGCGTTCCGCCCACCACCTACCCCGTAAGGCTAAAAGGCGACCATCCTTCCCTGTGGATCCACTTGCAGAGTCGACGGAGGACTGTCTCTGTCTGGCCTGCAGGCAAGTCGGCCATGTGGTTCAGTCATGTCCTCAGCTTCCGAAAGAGGATCCTCAAAGAGTCAAGATCCCCGCTGAAACCGAAGGCGCATGTCCATCACATCCCTTCAACCTCCCCTTTCCCACAACCGAAGGATCCTTAGGGTCGCTGTGTCAGCGGTGCAATGAGTTGGAGGTCGGATTCAGCGGCTTGGCCGGCGCTCGTCTAGTTGGGAGCAGTGGTGGACACATCCAACAGGCGGTGATGAGACGGACCCCGATAGCCTCGCTCGGTCCTCTAAGGACACTTCAACTTTTCTCTACGTGCCCCTTGTGCCGTCTTATCTTCGATGTCACGTACCTCTCAGAGGATGATCTTATGGCCGTGACGAAGCCCATGAACACCTCCGAGGGTCACTTGGTACTTTCCGCAATGTGGACCCTCATGCATGTCATCTCGGATATCCAACCCCCGAAGGAAGAATGGGGTCCGCACACGATCTGCGCATACACCCAGGTCACACGGAAGAGATATATATTCCACCCCGATTTCCGCGTGCGTCATGGAGTGGATGCGATCGCAATAGTGGACACTGGTGAAAGTGGTGGGGAGGACGCCCCCGCTTTGGGTGTCAAGACAGTGAACCCACGGATGGTTGATTACAGCATGCTCAATGACTGGCTCCGCCGCTGCGATGAACTTCACCATATTACGTGTCGACCCCTGGTGTCGGACGACCTACGGAAGATCAAGCTTGTAGATGTCGAGACTCGCGAAATCGTGATATATCCCCCTGCCGGTTGCGACTACATTGCTCTCAGTTATGTATGGGGAGGTGTGGAACAACCGGGTTATAAGCTCGGGGACAAACTCCCAACCTCTACTGTGCCTGCGACTCTCGAGGATGCGATGGTCGTCACTCGCCGGCTCGGAAAGCGACATCTCTGGGCCGACTCGCTATGCATCAACCAGGGGAATAAAGAAGAGAAGGATGTACAAATCCCACTCATGAGTGCTATTTACACTTCCGCATGGGCCACGATCTTCAACATATCTGGTCGGTCTGCTCGGAGCGGTTTTCCGCGGGTTGGGACACTAGATGGCGTTGTCCCTCAGCTATCTTGCGAGCTCAAAGGCAAACAGCTGTTGTCTGTGATGCCGACGTTGACTGAGCAGATCTCGCGGTCATTTTGGGCGACAAGAGCATGGACTTTCCAGGAGGGTTTACTCTCACCTCGACGTCTGTTCTTCACGAATCACCAGGTCTACTTCGAATGTAACGTGGCTCAGTGCTGCGAGTCTCTGGACGATTCCAAGTCTCCATTTCATCTATTATCGGATGGGGAGCGCACGTCAGCACTCCGCAAAGGGCTCCATGGGGGCCTTACCAAAACAGTGAACTCGGATGTCGGATGGGCTGTAGGCGGGGGTGTTCTCAGGGACCCCTTCCGGCCCATTCATGTATCAAAGAAGTGGCGTATCAACGACAGTCTCGGGAAGTGGCAATACGAAGAACTGGTGCAACGTTACACGACAAAGAAGATGTCCAACGACGAGGACGCCCTCAATGCATTCTCTGCCATCCTGACGCGCTTCAAAGAAACGACGTATAGAAGCGGGTTCGTGCATGGTCTTCCTGTGGAAGACCTTCCGACGGCGCTGTTGTGGACGCATGCCGCTCGACCGCGTCGGCGTGATCGTTTTCCGACGTGGTCGTGGGTGGGATGGGAAGGCGCGGTCACAGGTGCTATCCACCTGGATGCGCCTGGGATATCTGGCGATGATCAGGGGCTGGTACACGTTGCGCCTTTGCGGGTGTGGAGATCTCAAGAGGGACATCCGGAGTTGGTCTACGATCTCAACCCGATAATAAAGGACAAGGTCGAATCAAGCGAGGAAGAGGACGAAGACGATGATGGTGCAGTCGATGTTACTATAGATCAGGAGGAGGGTGGCTCGTCCGTGCAGAGTGACGACGATGAGCAAGATCTCGGTAGGGACGACAGCACGGATGACAATTCGGATTCTTGGGAAGATGCCAGTTACGACGGTAAGGCGTCGCATCGTATCATCGCTCAGGAAATGGCTCATACTTATCCCGCTATCAGCTGATCTAGAGGACTCCGAGAGAGATCCAGTCTTTGGGTTTGCAAAAACAATGCTGGACGACATTCCGGTGGTGCCGAACGACATCGATCGCAATGAGTTGCTGATCCAGGGCATAGTCATACGACTGATGTTCAAGCGAGATCCACGCTCCGATTATCGTGGTGTTGGGGCACAGTGCCGTGTTCGTCTCGGAGGTGGATGGAATTATCGGCTGATATTTCAGGGTCACAACGCGGTCGAGCTGATCGAAAAACGGCACGGAAAGGAGCAAGAGTTTCTACTTGTACGGCGCGAGCTATTTCAATATGCGTTGATCCTCCTTGACTGGGACGGAGGGACTGCGAGCAGAGCAGGCGTGGCCAGCCTGGAGATTTTGGACGTCAGGTTGTTTGCATATATCAAGCCAGAGATAAAACTATTTACCCTGAGATAGAGACTGAACTCGTTTGTAAGGTCCATTAGTGTTACACAAGTCGGATGGTAATAGAGGTACAACTGCCCACTAAATAGTATGTGCCTAGTGGACGTCGTCCAAGGAAGGTATGCTTGTGTGTATGTAAAATGGTCATCCACAAAACGGTATGCCCGAATATCCAAACGACAAATCAAGCGAAAAAGGTACAAGATATCAGATCTAGTCTGAGGTGAGGTCGATGACATCGTCGTCTCCACCCTTGCTTCGCTTGGCACGTGCAACTAGCAGAGGAGCGCGGCGCACAGGGCGGGGTGCAACGGTATCTTCATCGTTCGTCATACCCTTGAGACTCGTAGATATCGTTCTATCAGATGCCGGTGCGCGCACGCCCACCCCCGAGACAGCAGCGAGAGCAGGCTGGAACTTGGACGAACGCGCAGGATTAGGTAACACGACCTCCACAGCTGAAAAAGGGGGAACAAGATCGTCATTCGCAGGAGGGGGAGCGCGAGCGGGAGAGGGCGGCGCAGACAATATCATAGCCGTGTCTGCCCATGCATCCGCTTCCCGGTCCGTACACTCGTCCTGGTCCCCATGCACATCCGCCTGTCCGCCACCTCGGCTGTTATCGACGAGTCCTGCATTGCCTTCATCCTCGGACCCGCTCGAGATGTAAATCGCAGAGGCGTCGCTCGACCGGGGCTTCCGCCCGACACGGTCACCAATCTGCATGAATCCAGAATCCTCTGGTTCTGGTTCTGGTCCACGACTGTCTGACGTCTTACGTCCCTCCGCATCACCTGTCCACAATGCGTCATTGTGTGCGTGAGAAGTAGAACCAGGTGTCGGAGACGGCACACGTCCACACGCGCGGGGAACGTGCCTCGGTGACGAATGGGCCACTGATTTACGCGGCGACTTGAGTATGCCGTCCCTGTTCCCAGATACGCGTGTGTCCCAATCCGACGACGCGTGATGGCGTTGTTTCGTCCCTTTGTGTGGTTCGCTGTCGGTTTGGGACTTGGACTTGGTGGGACTGGTAGGGAACCCGCTTGATTGCCTCGATTTCACAAATGTGGCTGGTCCTGCCAAAGCATGAACGGACGGGGTTTTGACAGGCGAGGGGCTCGGGGTCGGAGAGCGCGGTGGGGAAGGCCCACGCGGGGTCGTAAACACATCTACGATTTCGACCACGTCGCCATCGTCATTTCCGTCGGCGTACCTGGCCCCGTCCCCCTCTCTAAGCCTCGAAGCGCATGGAGATACGAGCGACTCGGACACAAGCTGCATTGGAAATGGCCGGGGTGCAAGTCGGGCAATCGTAGCCCCTGTCTTCGCCCTCGACTTGGCTGAACCACGATGAAACGTCGGTAACTCGTCTCCTTCGCTTCCTTCCTCCTCCTCGCTCTCTATGGCTGATCGAGGAAGGAGAATATGGGTCAGTTTCGGTGGTGACCGTGCAATTGGCATAGGGCCGATCGTGTCTGTGTTCGCCCCCGGAGCCGAATTCGTACTAGTGCCTGGACGTCGAGGAGCGGAAACGGGGCGGACGGGATGGAGTGAAGCTGGGGGCATGAGCGTTGAGGGAATACTCTTTGCCTTTCCTTTCACTACGAGGTCGATCACATCACCCACAGCCCTGCCCGTGTTCTTCTCAGACGTGAATGCCGACCACGTTTCACCAACGCCAATGCTCACGCTCTGTGTCTGCATCATTAGTTCCTTGCTGACCTCGTTCCAATTAAGGCGTCAAGACTGACCACATCACCACTCCCTACACCGGTTTTACCCTCTGCCTTGTCATGTGTAATGATTGTCGCTGTCGTTCCAGACAATGGACGCCAAACGTCGCTCACCTCGATGTCTGAATCTGAATCTGAGACGTCGACGAACAAAGGTTTCTTCCGCGCCTGGCGAGCTGGCTGACTCGAAGCGTTGGGTTTGGATCTAGACGCTCGAGTGGGTGATGAGCTTGAGGATGATTCTTCCTCCTCGTGTCTTGGAATGGCCGTGGATTTGGATTTGGACTTGGACTTGGAGGTTGGGTTGGGAGGGGCGGTACTGGGTTTGGGTTTACCACGCAGAAGGTCAAGTGGACGTAATGATTTCGGCAATGGAGACGGGACGGCGGCGTCCGCAGAGTCCTCTTCCTCTTCGTATATAGATGCCTTGGTCGCGGGGGGCCGAGAAGTGGACGGTTTTGACTTCGTCACTCTCATAGTTGATGGTTTCGTCGTATTGAAGAACTTTTTCATCGTGTTGGTAGTGGCTGCCTTTCTTTTCGTTATGTCGGTCGTTGTACCCGCCTTTGTTATCGGCTTCGTAGCGGTCTGCCCCATCTTTGCCTTTCCTTTGCCTTTGGTATTTTCTCTGACACCCTCCCCATCAGACGAACACGGACTCTCGCCAGCGCTCAAGTCGATGAACTCGTACGCATCGTCTTGTGCCTCCGCCGCCTGTTTCGGTTTCCTCCTCCTCCCTCCGCCGCCAATCCTTACAGCTTTGCTCCTTGCCTTCGATCCTGCTGCCGTCTTGGAGGTGGAAGGCCCAGGTACAGACTCGTCGTCATCATCGTCCGCATCACCCTTGGCTTTCGTCCTGCTCGACGTCGATTTGACAGCCGTTCCCGCACGCCGACCCTTGGTCCCACGCTTCGCCTTCTTCTCCTCACGCGCCAACATCTTTTCGTCATACGCCTCCGCCAGCGCAGGCGCAGCAGCGCGTATCATACACGCAGGTAACCACAACCGGAGCGGCGTCGTCGGGACCTCCCGACGCGCCTTGCGTTTCTTTGTGCCCGACTTGGACGCGACGCCAGCGGCGGTCTCAAGGCGCCCGATGCCACCCGCATCATCGTCGCTTCCGCTCTCGTCTGCGCCTTGGTCGAGGGTGCCGCCGTCTACGTTTTCGTCTTCGGAGTCGGCACCGAACAACCCGCCGACAAGGGGAGGGCGGAGGCCTCTCACGCCGTTCTCTGCGCGTTCGACGAGCGCGGTAGGGTCGACGAGGACGCGGTATTCGAGCATAGAGTCAGTAGAGACGTGGGTCCGCTGGGAGAGGACCTCAAGGAGGAGTGGAGGTGGGCCGGAAGCGGGCGAAGTTGGTGAGGATGGAGTTGAGCTAGGAGATGCGGGGAAGGTGAGCGGGGCAAGTGAGGAGAGGGTGTAAGATCCAGATTCAGATGGGTCGGGAGCAGGTGTGCCCGAGGCCGAGGACTTCTTTGAGGGAGAAGAAAGTGCGAGGGATGAGAGGGTGGAAGAGATGCGCTTAGTGGGTGATGATGGACAAGCACTGTCATCGTCTTCTTCCTCGCTGCTACGGTGGCGCGAGCTGTTCAATGGTGGATGCCGACGTATGTCTTCATCTACGACAGTCCTCCGAACCGCTCTGCAGACAATACCGGGCCAGAGCACGGTCCTGAACCTGTGCACGATGACGTCTTTGACCCCCCACTCAAAGTAGAGCTCGCAGAGGGAAGCGATTCTCATCGGATCTGGGTCGTTTCTCCACACGCCGGGCGGGGTCTTACGTTTACCCTTTTGAGGGGTGTTTTCGGATGTGAGGGGGTCTGCATAGGACATGAGGACGGGTAGTGAGGGAAAGTCGTCTGGAAGGGATGCAGCAAGGGAAGGTTTCTTTGAGGGTAGACGACCGCTTTTGTTCATCTTGAGTTCGTGTCTGATGTCCTGTCTCCATTGGTCGAGGAAGGCATCAAGCTTGGCACCCTTGAGTTCTTTGACTGCTCTCACGAGAGAATCGCCGAAACCAGCACGGGCAAGACCGGTTGCGAATTTCTGTCCACAGCCAGGGAGACCGGCGGGGATGTAGTCACCACCTGAGAGAAGGCCAATCAGGATGGTACCTGAACGAGAGAGGGCGACCGAAGGATCGGAGAGGATGACGTCCGCTGAGTAGGTGACAACATGGTTTCCGTCGTCCTTTCCTTGTGCGTTTTTGACTGGGTGGGCGCGGTTCCCCGAGAGGGTATTACTCGGGCTATGAGAATATGAGACGATGCAGAGAAAGGGAACGAGAGGACAGACTTTCGGATGACCATGGTGGCACCAAAGAGAAAGTTGTCCACATCGTCGCTGAGGACTGCGTCAATGATGCCGACTCTGTTGAGATAGGCGAGTTCGGCTTCGGCCTCTCCAGGAGCAACCCGCCATTCGAAACCAAACGCGTCGATGATGTTCTTCATACCCTGGGTGAGCCAGTGCACGTTTCCGCCGACGCGCTTTCCGCGTTTGACAGCAGGTCTATTTGGGCCATCGAAAACAAAGAGTGGGAGGAAGGGCGACTGGAGTAGACGACAGCAACGAAAGAAGAGCGTGCGAAGCTCTGGGTTCTCGCCCTCCCTGCCATACGCCGCATGGAAGAACCAGATGGATGCATCAACGCCGATGCGGAAACCACGCTGGCGAGACGGATTGGCGTCGAAGCCATCCTGGACAGCGAGCTCGGTAAGCGAGCGAACTTGTCCAGCAGGGCGTAGAACCTGAAAGGCGATGTAAATTAGCAGTGGGCATCTTGTCGCAACTGTTATTCGTCACCTCCCACAAGCCAGCGACGCCCATTCAAAACGATCCAACACCGTCATTCATACAGGGGAGATAATTCCCATACCCAGGGTTCCCACGCCAATGACAACACTACCTTCTTCTCCCTCGTTCCTCGCACCAGTCCAGCTGCAAGAAATTAGGACGAAATGTGATTGTATCTAATTCCTTTACATCTGGTGACATGTAGTCCTGTCCCATTAGATCGCAGATGTGATATGGTTCTCATTTTAGTAGAGAAATATGATGATAAATGAAATCGCGAGTAAGGCAGCTCTTGGGCCACATCTCGTCATGTCAGGTCACACATGGCAGTACCCAGTTCCCACTGGGCTTGATTGTCGAGACCGGTCGGCTGAATGTATCACTGTCCCATGCTTTCCCCACCATTACTCGGAGGATCAGCATCTGCGGCGATACGCACTACAATATGTCGTGCCCAGTTTAGCCATACCACCAGCAGGAGACGTAGCAAAACCACGTACCATCATCAGAAAATACACACAAAGAAACGCAAGGGACGCCGGACTCCCCACCCCCAACGTCACCAAAAAGGCAATGCCAGAGAGCGTGTATGGAAGGACAGATTCGACAACAATCGCGACAACGGCGAAATACAAAGACGCATATCCGTGCCCAAGATGTTCCTGGACCTTCCTGCCGTCCCGCACCACACAGTAACATATCATGCATGTCAAGGTCGTGTTCAAGAACACCGAAACGGACCAATATGCGAGACTGAATTGCGCGGCGACGCCGGTAACAGAGTCGGTACCCGGTGAACTGGTGGCCCATGCAACCAGCACTCCCAAAGCTAGGGGATCACGGAATGAAACGACCAAAAGGGGGTAGCGTGTGGGTGATGCTCACCGAGGGTAGCTAGCCACAAAACGATAGGTATGATGACAACGCGATGGCTATTCCATATAATCCAACAGCGGTAGATCTGGAACCAACCAAGTGAGTGCACATTCTGGCATCCTCGCGCATGTCTCACCATGAAGGCGTCGGTCATGAGTTGCAGGATGATGACCGTCATCGCCGCCCAACCCATATACCAAACCCCAATGCTCGCCTTCCAGTACGCATCAGGACCCCCTGGAAAGTCAGCATCCAACCACATATTTTGGCCGTATATTACTTGGGTGGCTATCCAGACTGTGATTAAGAACACCATCATGCTGCTGAAGAGCACAAAAAATAAATTGGGTTTCTTGTGCGCTCCTCTGTTGCTCAGCAAGATGATGGTACGTATGGTCTTGAAGTAGAGGAGCAACTCAATGCCTGCACGAGCGGACCGGTGAGTCTGCGCCACCTCGATACACGCCAGAAGACTCACCATACAGGATGCTCTCTATGTTGATCCCGATATAAAAAGAGTTTAGGAAGGCGGATGATGTGGTCATGGTCCTAAGAAACAACAATTCGCCTTGCGAAAATTGGGAGAATCTACCCCGTGGACTTTATATCACACGAATTTAAAGTCGCTTCGGGGGCACGATCATGACCACCCGGCGAGGACACTAGAAGGACTCGGACTCGGAGCTCGTGGAACGCAATGACGTGATGCGGCATTAATAAGCCCTGCCCCAAAAAGGATTAAGAGGATTCAGTACTTCAGCCGTCACGTACAAGTTAGACTCGGACATACTCGCAGCGGCACCAAACCCACCAGTCGGTACAAATGATAGACCATTGGCATGCAGGAAGATCGTGTAGAACGACAACAAAAAGTCGTTCAGCTTAGTCACAGGTGCCGTGAGTATTGCATGTGCCAACCATGGGCCAACTCGAAGGCTCTCTAGCAGCCTGAGTAAAGACTCAGTGTAAGCGCAACTTTGTTTTTGCCTAATACTAATAGGGAAGCCTTTAAATTTGGGGCCACCAATGACAACCATTATCAACTGAATGGGATGGTACGTGTCTCTCACAGATTCCGGTCGGACATGCCAAGCTTTCAAGGATGTATCCCACGAGACCCTTTGCCACTTTCCGCGCGTTTCGCGCTGCGTATCAACGATGGGCCTCGCTCTCAATGCTGCGTCCCCTGATCTCAAGCTAACCCGGTCAGGCTGTCCCCCACCCATCGTATGTGCTCGCCTCCTGGGTCACTTGTTGCGCTCGGCACCCGATTGCAATGGCAGAGGTCAGGTTCAGCAGCAGGTCACGTTGACGGCCGACGACTCGATGCTCAACTAAGCTTACCTCTGATAGTTAAACGCAGCAACGGTCCAACGCCAGCGCCACCCGATCACAAGGCTCGGGGTGTCGTATGTTATCATGCGAGTCCTAGGGATCATTTCCAAATCCACTCGTATTTTGAATCTGCATTCAAGTTGCCTCGCAGCAACCACCGTTACCGGTAGGCACCTAGCGTTCATTGATTGACGGCTGGGCTTCCTCCCGCCTTGTACTGTTTCTAGTATCTGTGTCTAACCACACTTCCCCGGTGGGGTGACGACGGTTCGTGTCTCCCCCAAGGGCACAATAAATGCTCAGCTGGATGAAAGGACATGATCTGGCGAGATGGCCTGATAACTTCGTCCGTGGTGTTGACAACAGACCCAATTCATCTGCTTCAAGGTTGTGTGTCATGGTGTCCCAGAAAGAGATCGATGAATTTACGGAGTGCCATTGCTTGCTAGGGCGATGCACTCAGTATCGTCGTTACTGTGGATCAGCCAGTGGGAGATGCAGTGGCGAAAAAAATCGTACTTCAAGTACCTGTAAATACAGAAATTACCTAGTTTTACGTATGACAACTGGCTTCCGTGAGTCGTTAAGAAAACCTTGGACACGGTCCATGTTCCACATGTATACACATTCGTCCACATCATGATGGCTACACTTCTGAGATTCTCACTGTGCTGCGTCTGTCTGGAAGATACACATTCGACAGTGTCTGTAGATGGTCTCTCGCCCTATTGTCAAACCATTGTGACCCAGACGTATCCTCATTGGCAGGATTGAACTTGATTGTCGAGTCCAGCGTATCATCGCCCCATGCCTCCCCCGCCATTACTCGGAGGATCAGCATCTGCGGTGATATGCACTACAATATGTCACGCTCAGGTTAGCCATACCACCAGCAGGAGACATGGAAAAACCACGTACCATCATCAGAAAATACACACAGATGAACGTCGGCGACGTCGGACTCCCCACCCCCAACGTCACCAAAAAGGCAATGCCAGACAGTGTGTATGGAAGTACAGATTCGACGATGATTGTGACGACGGTGAAATACAATGACGCGTATTCGTCCCCAAGATGTTCCTGGACCTTCCTGCCGTGCTGCAGCACACGGTAACATATCATGCATGTCATGGTCATGTGCAGGAACACCGAAACGGACCAATATGCGATACTGAATTGTGTAGCGACACCGTTGACAAAGTCACCACCTCGTGAACTGGTGACCCATGCGACCAGCACTCCTAATGCTAAGAGGACGCCGAATGAAGCGACCACAATGGAGTAGTGTGCGGGCGATGCTCACCGAGGGTAGTTAGCCACAAAATGATAGGTACGACGATGACACGATAGCTATTCCATATAATTCGACAGCGGTGGATCTGAAACCAACCAAGTGAGCATACATCCTGGCATACTCATGCAAGCCTTACCATGAGGGCGTCTGTCATGAGTTGCAGGGCGAAGACTGCGATCGCCCCCCAACCCATATACCAAACTTCGTTGATGTTCGCCTTCCAGTACGCATCAGGACCCCCTGGGAAGTCAGGGTCCAGCAACCACATATTTTGGCCGAATATCGCTTGGGCGGATACCCAGACCGTGATCAAGGACACCATCACGCTGCTGAAGAGCGCAAAAAACAAATTGGATTTCTTATGCGTTCCTCTGTTGCTCAGCAAGATGATAGTACGGATGGTCTTGAAGTAGAGAATCAACTCAATACCTACACGAGCGTACCAATGAGTCCGCACCACCTCGTGATACGCGTCAAAAGACTCACCATACAGGATGTTCTCTATGTTGATCCCAATATAAAAAGAGTTTATGAATGCGGATGGCGTGGTCATGGTCCCATCGAACTTGAATAAATCACCTTGTGAAAAAGGTTAAGAGAATCTACCCCCTGGATTTTATATCGCTCGACCTCTCCTTGGCACTTCTGGGGCTCAATGTTAGTATGTAAAGTCCTGGGTAATTAGATATGACCAAGAAAGAGGCACTTCTACCTCAGTCGTCCGTACTGGTACAAGTTTGGACACGCGCGAGACGCACCAAACCTCAGATCCGGCTCGAACACGGACATACTAGGACATACCCTCCTTGCATCCTCCTTTCCCAAAAAAAAATTGCAGTTAGGCCACACAGAAAAATGTAGGAGCAAAAACGCGAAAAAGGCTGTTCACACGAGTCAATAGGCCTTGGCAGGGTGTGAAATTTGAGTGTTGCTGTGCAACCATTGTACAAGGTTCTAGTACAGCCTGAGAGTGGAGGGGATGAACGACTGTCTGCATCCCGACTCTTGGCTCTGCCTACTTCCTGGGAACCCAACATGAACCTGAGACAGTGGAATTCCGCTAGGGAGGATGAAGTCGAATGCTTCGACAAGTGAACCGGTGCGTACCAATAACGGCATCCACTGAAATGTCCACTTCACACTCAATGCCCAGTGACATGTCCAAAACGACCTCGACTTGCAATTGATCTGCAAGCAATGCGGACGTGATTGATGAGTCGGCAATGAAAATGGATGGTGGTGTGGAGACGACTCCGGAGTCCGGACCCTCTGTCGTCAAGTTCGTGGGTGTTCGCAACCCTTCAAGTTGCTGCGTGCGTGGTTATGGCCGGCGGGTCCCTGCGTACTTTGTCCGGGCATCATTCGTGTGTGTATGATAACATGTAACTATATCATGGGGTGATCATCGAGCACGATTCATGATGTTATGATGTGACAAGCGCGTTGTCCGTGACATCACGTGTTTCGCGCTCAGCGACATCCCCGGACCGATCACTCCACCCTTCCCCGGGTGACGTCGTCGAGATAGCGCCTGATTCATCCTTGTCGCCCCCACATCGCGGTGACAAACTTGGCCACTGCTATTATGCACAACAAAAATACGATGACCGCTACCGTATCCTGTGCAGTCCCGCACTTGAAATTCGGTTAGTTATCGTCATGTAGGTCCCACTGCCGTCCTATTCTGCCGTCCTATTCTTCCCTTTTATTATTCCCTTTCGACCTTGCTTCCCACCCGCGTCAAGTCTTTCCGTCTTTTGTCTTTCTCCAGCCGACGGGCGTCAAGTGCGAGACTCTTAAGCAACTTGAACCTGCACACCCTCTCCGATCCATCACTCCCCTACTCACCATCACCATACTCGCACAATCACGATGCCCCCGTTCCCCGTTAATGCACCCAGGCCAGCTCCTGCTTCCCGCCACCGACCGCAAGTCGTGAACGCAGTCCCAGATCTGGCTGCTGCTTTCCATGGCCTCGCCGTTTCGCATCATGATTCATGTCCGTCCTTGGCCTGTTTGGTGCTCATTCTGAGCTGATCTTTCTCCAGCACTCCCTTTTGACGAGATGATAAAGAAAACATTGACAGACAACGACAGGAGGATCCTCGAAGCCGTTGAGCGCTCCTGGTTTCCAAATCCTGAAGCTAAAGCAGAGTGCTTGTACTTTGTCAAACATCTCCGTATTCATAGAGTGAGAATTCCAAACACACTCAACGATCGTTACCAGCTGACACCCGACAAGAACCTTTTCATGCACACTTATGTGCATTTGGTAACATGTTGTAGAAGCGAGTATGTCACTTTCCCTTTCATCCAAAGTAGGGAACTTACTCGGCAAATACAGGCGTCGCCTGCGTACGTTGGTGGACCATGCCAACCGTTGGAAGGAATTGCGCAGTGTGCAGCAACTAACTCAACATTCCTTGATCAGAGAAAACATTCTTAGCTTTTGGACAGACGTAAGATATCTCCTATTCGCCCAGTGGTGTTCGATTTACCTCCTCCTCAGACCTGCGTTCAGCACAAACACCTACGCGACCAACGTCTTGTAATAAGGGAAGACGACAGCGACTTTCTCTGTCTCCTTTTGTACTGTGCCAGAAAGCCGGAGTTGTACAAACTGCCCAAGGGACAGCGCTTCAATTTAAAAGAACCCGAGCAAGTCATAGAGTTGCTTTGGCAGGTATGCGGTCCTGCTCCTCTAGAAATGTCACATTGGTGACTGATCTGTCTGTAGTTCGTCACGACACCCCAGGAAAGTAATATCGCGCGTCGCTTACGCGCACTGATCTACCGCATGGCAAGGAAGACCGCATATCTTCCGCGTGCCATGCGGATCGAACATTCTTCTATATCTAACAGGCGGAATCTTGCTGTCGGCGGGTTCGGAATGGTGATGGCCGCACAAATGAATGGCCGCAACATTGTTATCAAGAAAATCTTGTGTCGTGATCGTGCCCGCCAGAGAGAATCTCTCGAGGTCTGTAATATTTTGAGTGGATTCTGTTCATTGCAGACTAAGACCTGGACTACCAGCGATTCTCCGGGGAAGCCATCATGTGGGGTA
>JBBPRK010001117.1:0-14810 GCA_038093075.1 Boletus patriciae
GGGAACAAGTGTTGTAAGCGGGTCGTAAGGTACTGTGCGTGTTACCTTAAACTCTGGTGGGATCCTTTGTGATACGGGCTTGATTTTCTTATCAACCCGTTTGTAGGCTCCATATGTATCTACATTAGTTGAATGCTCCTTTGACTGGGTAAGTCTTCCTATAATCTGAGAATCCATTTTTCATTGAAATGTAATGGTAATTGCTGAGTAGTATGGTGGTTCCAGTTGTCGTACTGGTTTATGATGCTGTGGTATGGTAATCAATAGGCTGTCATTAGCCTTCAGTTCTGAATCAGAAGTCGTCGGTGGCCTTCAGAAACTAACGTGGGTGTGCAATCGTTACGTAGATGCACGTATGATACGGTTATTGTAACCGTCAGGTAGCTAAGCCTTTATCTGGTCTTACAATCACACGGGAATGCCTAGGTGTGTTAGCTAATGGTAATACTGCGCTTGGTGGCAGGCTTTATCATCGGGGGTGCAGTGGGCTATATGTACATAGCTAATCATACTGCATAGTCGGTTCAGTCTTAGTTTAACGAGTTTTGCGCTCATTACGCACACTCATAATCTAGTTAAAGACTCAAGGTCGGGTGTTGAGCGATTATGGTAATAATACTATGTGTCAGTGGTTCACAAAGAACGGAAAACGTTGAAGTCGGGGTGGAAGTCTTTCTTAGTGCTTTTAGTTCACACATAAAATACTCTCCCTAGTTCTCAGGTTGCATTCAGACTATAGATACACATAAAAAGATTGGACGTGTAGAGTACTAACACAATTACAGTCCTTCATAGCCATACAGTAGGAGGGGGATGGAAACTTCACGTCTCCCATCAAGTGGGTGCACAGGTTCCGGATAGGTGGGTAGACTGGTGCCCTGCTAGTGGCTAACGAGAATGGAGGACCAAATCTCTAGAGGAGCAACAGTAGGAAGTGACATTAATGAGAGAGCTCACTAACCAGATATCTTATAGTGGTGAGAAGCTTGAGTTCATTTCACTGAGGAGATGATAGTGGAACGAGGTAAAGATTGAAGGAGGGCTAGTCCACTCCTTTATAGTATCTAAGTACTGTTTGTACGTATTGATACAAACTCTAATATCATGTCATGTGACTATGATAAGAGATAAGAGGGAGTTATGCTATAGGCTCCCTGAAATAGTTTATCTATGATGTCATAGATAAGGTGATAAGAACCTAGACCATAATGTTGTCATATTACATAAGATGTCTAGACCCCGCGGTAATAGAAGAGCAGAAATAGAATGGGTTAGACTTAGTGTCTTATATAATTCTCAATACTCCTCCTTGAGATTATGGTGAATAGGAAATCATATGAAGACCTCGATGTATGTCTTTGAACTTGACAGGAGATAGATTCTTGGTGAAGATATCAGCGATCTGTTCTCCAGTTGGAATATAGAAGAGATCGATTTTATCTCCTTCTTCCACGCATTCACGGATATAGTGATAGTGTATTCCAATGTGTTTAGAACACTGTTCCTAGGCAGGATTAGTTGCAAGAAAGATCGCCCCCTGGTTATCACAGTAAAGCGGAACTTTTGGAATTGAGAAATGAATCTCGCCTAGGAGTGATTTAATCCAAGAAATCTGTCGAGTCGTATCTGACATAGCCATATATTCAGCTTCTGTGGATGATAATGCTACAGTCTTCTGTCTTCTGGTTAACCATGAAACAGGAGAGTTAGCAAGGAATAAGACATATCCAGTGATGGATTTCCAATCATCTGGATTGGCTGCCCAATCACTATCTGTATATCCTAAGAAACCATCGTGGTTTGCACCATCGTAGCGTAAAGCTAGATTCTTGGTTGATCCAAGATAACGTACGATATAAAGTGCCCGACTAAGGTGTTCTTGTAAAGGATTAGTACAGAATTGTGACATACAGATAACCGCATAGGCAATGTCTGGTCGAGTTCCAAGCATAATACAGAGCAATGATCCAATTACTGATTGATATTGGGAACAGATATCAGAGGTTGCCTCGATATCTGAGATCTTTGGGTTATATCCAGTTGGAAGTGGAGTCCAAGCTGGTTTGGCGTTTTGCATTCCGAATTGTTTAAGGACTTTTTCCGCATAGACGCATTGGTCCAGGGTTAATGTCCGTTTCTTTCGATCACAGGTTATGCGCATGCCTAGGTATTCCTTGGCTTTGCCTAGATCTCTAGATTCCCAAACCTTCATAAAATTTCCTTTTTCTTCTTTTACAAGTTTTGGATTTGATCCCATGAAGAGTACATCGTCGACATAGACAACAACTAAAATTATGTCAGTTCCATCAAATTTGAAATACACACCGGCATCTGATCGTGTATGGGTAAACCCTAAATCAAGAAGAGACTTGTGGAGCTCTTTATTCCATTGAAGCGCTGATTGCTTAAGTCCGTAAAGACTTTTTAGCAATCGACAAACCTTTCTCTCTTGACCCTTGTTAAGATAACCCCAATCCTCAAGGGTGGCTAGTGTAAGTAGAATACATACGGTTTGAAACCGTGCAACCAGTGAGAAGGTTTCCTCGAAATCAATTCCATAGACTTGAGTAAAGCCCTTGGCTACCAAGCGTGCTTTTTTGTGTCCATCAGACTTTGCAACAAAAACCCATCGACATTTAACGGTTTTTCGACCTGGGGGTAAATCAACCAATTTCCAAACCTTTCGATCAGCAAGTGACTTCATTTCATCGTCACAAGCTTTTTCCCAGTCCTTTTGATCTTCTTTTGGCATCTTTTTAATATCACAGAAGAATTTCGGTATATCCGAAGATTCTATAGTGTGAGCCAATAATTCAGAAATGAATGAAGAGGATAATTCAACCTTCTCAGCCATGCGATTAGACTCCTCCTCACTTGAGTTTCCCGGCATGGGAATATCTCTTTCCTTCAGATCTAGGATCTGTAGATTGTGATGGAATAGGATCTGGTGGTTCCTGGTATCCTTGTCTAAGTACCTTTCATACAAAATCTTGTTCAGTCCTAATTTGTTGTTCAATTTGGGTCGGTGTCCAATTCCCATATATCGAATCTTTTTGGATAACCGGTTTAATGGTTCTAATAGGACAAACTCGAGGTTCCAATGGAGCTCTGGGGTGATCCTTTGGTAACCTGTAGATGGATTTGTACATTTTGGTGGTTGAGGGAAAATAGGTCGAGGTGGAATGGGAACTCGAGGTGGTACAGAAGCAGGAGGATTCTGTCGTTTTTCTCCTGTCGATTCACTACCTGTGTGTTTGGATGGTCTGGGTGGACCATATAAATCATCATCACTATCTTCGGTATCTGATCCCGGTAAGCCTGGGTCAGGTCTTCGAGGTAGAGGATGATTTGATTGATTATTATCAGGAGGTTGTAGACCGTCGTCTCCTCCTTGATTGGTATCCCTTTGGTCGTTAGTTTCTGGAGATTGATTTTCAGGAGGTGGTTTGTGAGGTTGTTTCTGAAACAACCCAAAGGTAACCAGCATCAACTGGTACTCTAGGGAATCGAAGACTAAGAAGATGCACCAAGAGCGCTAACAGTTGGTTGCAGAGGTGATCTCACTGGTTGGTATGGGGAAAAACCAAGAGAACTAAACTGGAGTTCTCTGGTTGGCACTTGCAGCCTTTTATACTACCTGTAGTGTGTGTACATGTTTGTACCGTATCTATGATACTAGTCCCAACATATCCTAAGTATGTGGCAGCATGTGTTAGGGGCATGCATCAAGCATAGCCATGAAATGGAAAAGAAGGAGAGCATGAGGCAACTGCACAGCGGTGGCAGAATGGAAGGAAAGGAGGGCATAGCCATGCACTGCATGGAGATGAATGAAATGAGGAGTGCATGAGGCATAGATGTGAAAAGAAAAGAGAAGCATAGAAGACAGCATGGCTGTCATAGGTTAATCTGATAAGGTAGGAAAGAAAGAAAAGAAACGACTAAGTCCGTTAGAATGATGTTAGGCGTACTGAGCCATAACAGTTTCTCTCTAGGACAATTTGGGAAATCAAACTCATCCAATGTGGCAGAAGAAGAAATAACAATCGTTCTTCTAGTTCGAGACCAGAAGCGATATCCCTTTGTTCCAGGTTCATAGCCAATGAAGATCATATCTTCAGACTTTGGAGCGAGTTTATTAGGTCGCTTGTCTTTGGGTATGAAAACATATGCCTGACAACCAAAGGTTCTAAAGTAAGAGAGATCTGGTTTCATACCATTCCATAATTGTATTGGAGTAAACCAATTATGATGACATATTGGTTGTCTATTATAAATGTAAAGGCTGGTTTCAACTGCATCCTGCCAAAAGAATGGCGGTAAACATGGATGTTGTTGCATTGCTTCAGATTTCTCTAGAAGCGTACGATTAAAACGTTCAGCTCTACCATTTTGTTGTGGTGTGTGTGGGACTGTCATCTGATGTTCAACACTGTCATCTGATGTTCAACACTGTTTTCAGAAAGGAAGTTCCGTAGGGCAGAACTTATGTATTCCCCTCCATGGTCCGAACGCAGTTTCAACAGCTTGTTCCCAGAGGCCTTTTCAGCCCAGACAAACCAATTGCGGAAAGCAGTAGCCGCGTCCAACTTACACTTCAAGCAGACAATACTGCCATAGCCTGAAAAGTCATCCAAAAAGATCATCATCCATACATGTTTGGTGCAGGATTGCACCAGAAATTCACAAAGATCAGTGTGAACCAGTCCAAGTGGTGTCACCCCCCAGGAAGTAGAGGGTGGGAATGGTCATTCAGTGGCTTTGCCAAGGGAACATCCATGACAAGGTCGTAGTGTGGGAGGGACATCAAGTTTCGGTATACCAGAAACATGATTGAAAGCGTGACGAAGGGCGTTGCGTGAGCAATGTCCCATGTGTCCATGCCACAAAAGGTAGTTATTGTCCCTTTGTATACTGGAAGCTTTACTATCTGGTTGCATTGGTGACGACAAAAACCAGTGTAATCTATCTGATGAATTCAGCTGTGTAGCCGTAATTATCAGAGTGCCAGTTTTGTCCTAGATTTGAGTTATATTGCGTTCCCTATTATTGTGTTTGAATAGAACTGTTCCTGGTCCATATATAGGCATTGTTCCATTAGCAGTCTCACATTTTCTTTCGCGATCTTCTTTTGAAACAAAATCATCAAGGAATGGTGACAAGTGGTCGGTACAACCAGAATCCACCATCCATTTATCCTTGTGTTGGTAGTCAGTCACTGCATAGCAAGAAGAATATCCATTTTCGCTATCAAAGTACGTTTCATCTACATAGCCGGTTGTATCATCGAATGGTACATTGGAATTCCATGATACCATTCCAGATGCCAGGCCACGTTTCCACGTGCCATCAGCATTACAATCATAACTCCCATAAAAATGTTCACCACATTTGTCTACCTTAGGTCGTCGTGTATGTCCTTTCTTGGTAGACCGATTTAAAAGGACATTCTGCGGAAAGACGTATTTGATTGTGCCATAAAGGCGCTTTCCATTCCATCATCATTATCACCCCAATCAAGGATTTCCTCATCATCAATCCTTGTGGTCGACAATTCTCCTGGTTTGCCAAGGAAGAAAGAGGAGATAGAGGGTAATCCTTTCATCCTGATTGTGACATCGGAATCGTTGTCACCAATGTCTGGTTCGTCCAGAATCATGGCCTCATCGGCAACATGAGTTTCGTTGGCTTTTCCTTTTCCCTTTCCTTTGCCTTTACTGCGGCCTTTGCCTTTCTTCTTATTGTCCCCTTCAGAACTCTGGTTGCCAGTATTCTGTTGCATTTTCTGTTGGTTCTGTTTATTCTGGTTACCAGAATTTCCAGTGCTTCCAGGTTTCCCGGTAAGCTTCCAACAGTTCTCTGTTTTGTGGGAGGTCCCACGACAGATTTTACAACGCTCGGAACTAGCCTTTTTAATAGTTTTGGCTTTGTTCGAAGAAATACAGTTGGCTAAAGAAGTGCCTTGTTGTTGTAACTTGGCAAGGATCATAGGAAGGATTTTGTCAGGGGTGAAATCAGCCGTATCAATCGTGTGAATGGTGGTTGTGACAAGGCTAGAATACGCGTCACCTAGTCCAGTGCAGATCAACATAGCATGAAGGTTGTGTGGGAGGTCTAATCCTGCACCCTTAAGTCGAGCAAACAGGTCAATAAGATGAGCGACTTCAGCTGAAACATCTCCCCCCCCCCAAGTGCCAGTTCATGATTTCCCTAAAAAGGTGAAACTGTCCGGTAGGTCCGGATGTGGTGTAAAGTTTAGCAAGATTTGCCAAAGTGGTATGAGAAAGGGAATCAAAAGCAGTATTATATGTTTTTGCGACGCTGGTACGAAAGTCTTCCTTGATATGAAGTGAAATGACACCTAGCACCTGGTAGTCCGAGTTGAACCAGGTGTTCTTGACTTCATCAGTACTGGTAGCAGGGTATGCGGACGTGCCATCTGCAATACACCAAACTTTGAGCATCATCAAAAAGGATTGGATAGATTCCAACCAAGCGTGGTAGTTGGAAGTGCCTTCAAGAACGAGAACCTTTCCAGCGAGACTGGCTGAACCGGAGTCTTTTGTAGAGGACATGTTTCAAAATCTAAAGAAAGCCAAGAATAATAAGATCAGTAACTGCCAGGTTTGCACTGGTAGCCGTAAAGGAACCAAGAGGAGTAATATGAGATGAAGGCGGGGCATAAGATGGAGATTCCTCATCACTACCTGAGTCATCTTGTGAAACAGATGTGTCAGTTTCATACTCGCTAGTTTCACTCTGGATACCAGATGTGTCGTGGTATGTTGTAAAGACACTTTCCTTCTCAATATACTCTTCCATTTCGAGGAACAAGAGTTCATCGAAATAATGTGGGTTTTCGATGTAAACACCGTTTTGATTAAAACCCGGAAAAGTACAACCAAGATAAGGAAGATAAATGAAATCAGTAGCGTAATTCAAATCATAAAGATTTTGAAACCAATGAAGGTGCAGTGCCACGAGGGACAGCGGTATGTCGCATGCATACTGACTTCCTAATGATGCCAGTAGGGGCCACTCTGCGGGTATGTTTTCGGCGAGGAGGTGAGGGACGGTCTTGGTCAGGGTTTCCCATTCCCAAGACTTGTTCTTCCTCTCTTTCCTCTTGTCTAGGCCACTTTGAAGAAGGGCCAGCCACCGCAGATTGGGACGCCTCTGCCAAAAGGGCATCGATATTAGTGGAAAAGTCAGTAGCAGACTTTACCGTGTCATTGAGCTGTTGCTCAAGTTCGATGATTGTCTTGATGAGAGGATCTTTGGCGCGCTGTTTCAAAATTGAAAGATAAGGGTCCATGCGTTTATGAAAAGCAGACCTCCACATCTGATCTACGCACTCGTTCCACTCGGAAATCCGAGGAACGTCCCATAAGGGATTGTACCATTGGCATTGCTGCCATTCGTCAACTTGTTCATAGGAGAAATTCTCCGAGTTGACGTTTGGTACCAACATGGTTTCCATGTCGTTAAGTGCATCAGCGTGTGGGAAAGGAGGAAAATAAACTCCATGCCTCTGCTGCTCCCCTGTAAGGATTTTGTCACCTTGACAATGAATATAACAATCTCGTGAGTCCAAACCCAGAAAACAAAAACCATTCCCTTCTAAAACAGAGCACAATTCTTCTCCCTCGTAAGCATAGAGGAGAAGGGCCTTTCCATTAGGACACTTAGGGAGTCCAAGGTCCTGTGGGTCGACATAGTGCACAGTGGCACGACGGCCTGTGTACTCAGGGTTGGTTACCTCATAGCGGGCGTCGTGGAAGACGTTCCACCATGGAGCACGTCTCTGCTGCATGGCCAGTGGCCTGTCTTGGAGGATCCAATGATCGAACTCCAGATGGTTGAGGTCATGCAAACTGTTGATGCGGTACATTCTGACACATTTGTCGTAACCTTGGCGAAGGGTTAGTCCTTGTCTCAGAGTGGTTAATGGTATCGAGGTTTCCTCGAGATGGTCCCGAACCAATTGGTTCATCTCTCGTATCTCCGAGGATGATCTCGGGATGTAAAGCTCGAGAGAGGACACTGTTAACGTCTGCATCAGAGATTCTATCATGACAACGACCTCTAGGCCCATTTGGTAAACCAAACAGAGCAGGCCTTATGACTTGTTGTCTATTCGGTTGTCCCCTTAAGGGATTGACACAAGGATAACGTTCTGGATACAGAGGAGGAGCACGAAGAACCTCATCCTCATCTGCAGTTGGTACTCCAATAGCAGGGGGATTCGGATCAAAGAGAATGTCCTGAACATAAAGATCATTACAACTTACTTGGTAATCCGGAGGAAGTTCGTTTGGATCAAAAATGTTTCAATTGAGGACAATCGGAATCACCTGGTAAGCCATGGTGTGAAGCACGTTAGTAGTCCGTATTTGAATGCCAATATGACAACGATGATCGTCAGTCATATACCGAATAAAAACAACATAGATTTGACCGATAAAGATCAGTGCAAAGGATCTGGTATAGCCAGGATGTCCAAGCACAACTGACCCAACGATCGCGAGAAGAGGTAAACACAAATAAAACACTGCGTTACTCAAAACCATCAAGATACCTGAGCCTGAGAAGATCGATGGCATCTTATCCAATCACAAAGATAGGATAATTCTGTTTGTATCACAAAGACAACAAACAGTCTTTCAAAAAGGCACAAAGCGATTTCAAAAGCAACGACGTCCAAAAGACCAACGTTCAGGGCTCATAAGCTAAAGAGAATAGAGGACCAAATCTCTAGAGGAGCAACAGTAGGAAGTGACGTTAATGAGAGAGCTCACTAACCAGATATCTTGTAGTGGTGAGAAGCTTGAGTTCATTTCACTGAGGAGATGATAGTGGAACGAGGTAAAGATTGAAGGAGGGCTAGTCCACTCCTTTATAGTATCTAAGTACTGTTTGTACGTATTGATACAAACTCTAATATCATGTCATGTGACTATGATAAGAGATAAGAGGGAGTTATGCTATAGGCTCCCTGAAATAGTTTATCTATGATGTCATAGATAAGGTGATAAGAACCTAGACCATAATGTTGTCATATTACATAAGATGTCTAGACCCCACGGTAATAGAAGAGCAGAAATAGAACAGGTTAGACTTAGCGTCTTATATAATTCTCAATAGTGGCTATTAGTATTGAGGGACTGAAATGGAGGATACGTACGTGGTTGCGATCACCGTCATCTCACCATACTTGAGTGCTTTACGAATGGGCTCCGCCATTGGAATCAGCTTAAGTGCAGTGAGATTATTGGTGTTACAACAATAAATGGAGGGGGCGTACCGTTGCCTACACACGAAGTTGATGGGAGGGAGGACAATGTCCACCCCAATGTTACATATGGAGTGAGGCAACGCTTTATATGAAATGGTTTGGCGGGCGGGAATATTTCGCTTAGGATTCAAGCACGTCAAGGGCGCAGAACTGGTAGCGAAATGATGTACAAGCATGTTTACCATGAGTCCTTCCTTTTTCGGCAAGGGATAATCCACAGTATATATTACATGCTGTACGGATTCGTGGGCTATGTTCCCCTTTTTAGATTCAGGGATCAATTCAGTAGTAACTATGTACATAGCCTAGATAGTGTAAGGTGGTTCTATCTACCTTTATCTGTGTACTCGGGTATTTAAGTACCTTATCTCGTATGGTATACATACTTAGTCACAATCAGTATTATTGTGCACTCAAAGTACTTGACATTCGAGCTACACTAGATACACAGTGACAACATAGCTACTCGACTCGAGACAAGGTAGGAGTATATTTACAAAAGGTTAACATAGAGGTAGCAAGAGAAAAATCGTAGGTAGTACAAAAGGAAAGCATAGGTAAGTGATTCTTGTATCTCTGCCCATACAATTTGGGTGTGGTCAAGAAAATATAAAACTCGACGCGAGTGGGTAGCTCGTGTTGATCGCTATCATAGTGTTACAGTTAGATAAGTAATGGGGGAGGGGAAAACGAAGTGCTCGAAGCAAATCGAGGAGTTTTTCCAAAAGTTCGAACATATTCATACAAGGAAACAGATCTGGGAACAAAAGTTAGAGAACATCTTCATTTCATGTAAGTAATCTGGAAAAGAGAGTGCGGGACGTATGGTGGCGGTACCATGTCAGCGTCACCATACTTATGATAAAATTCATCTTGTTTGTTCTTGAGGTGACGAGCGAGGTGGTAGGTTGTCTTGTTCGAATCATAGGGAGTCTTCGAAGGGGCGAACGCGGCGTCGAGTCTGTTCCAACACAGTAAGGAGGCAATGAGATCCTCGTTGGGGAGGGGGAGTTGTAGGATAAGGTCCACTACCCGAGCGAGCTCGGTCTCACCATAATAGAGCAGAAGTCCGCACGCTGAGTGTACAAACCCAGTTTCTTCAATGGAAAAGAGGGGATTCGCAGTAGGCACACGCTGTTGGAAGAATTCACCTCAGTTAAGATACACCGAGGTGCAGGTGTTGCCATTGATAAAGTATACCTGAATGTTGTCGTCCAGACACTCAACGGCTTGGTGGGGGGTTAGTTTGTCGGTGAGTTTGATCGTTTCGATCATTCTTCTTCGTCTGCGCTGATCTACTTGCATCAGCTCCTTTGTCTCGCCAATGTGACCACTTCGGGTCTTGGCGTGACTTCATCTCCTCAAGATTCTTCGTCGGGCATTGGTTTGATGGGTTGTTTGATGGTGTTGGGTATTTCGGTGCGTCTTCTTTGTTGCCTCAGTGTTCTTCGGATCATGCTAACTTCTCCTCACCGTCCATTCCAGTCCTCTCATGCTCATGCGCTCAAGGCTGGTTGGTCGGTTCAGAGTTCCTCCTGGTTTCTTGCGGTATCACGACTTCGTTGTGTCGGGTTGACGCTTTCTGAGGTAAGTAAATCCCATCTATGATCTCTTTTCGAGTCGTCTGTGCTAACTGTCGATCATGTGGTGTACAATCAGCGGCGTATGCTTTGTACTCATTTTCTTTGTCTTTGTCCATGTCCGTTTTGTCGTCATCAGGTAAGTCGAGTTCGTGATCACTGTCATCCCTATTACTGACATTTGGTACGATATAGTTTGCAGATCATCGTTTGTAGCATGCTCGACTAACCGTTGTAGAGCTCTGCTCAGCTCTACGTTGGGATCTTGACTTTCCGAGGCTTTCTGTTACGCTTGGACCGGGTAGGTACAGGCATAGACTCAATGGATCATGAGATCGCCCTAAGGGTCGTCCTTTAGGGGTTCAGACGTCAAGACGGACATCGGGGTTCGAAGGTTTTCAGAGGAGCGTCAACTCAATAGTACAACGAGGACTAAGAGGGATCTGAGACAGAGAGCAATGACCTTGGTATATTCAAGGGAGTATCGAGTAGGTCAAAGTTAGAAAGGTAATACAGGAAGGACTACGGTTTATATAGAAAGAAAGAATGTGCACAGACCAAGTAACGCCTGCCCTAATCAGAGGGACGCGTCATCGTAGAACAAGAGAGAAGGTGATAGAAATTGATGAGTAAGGGGAACTACATAATCGGTGCAAGAGAACCGATCGGTGGAGATAGGAGTCTGAAGTGATACAAGAACCGAAGCGATGAGTACCCCCTTCTGGTAGTAGAGAGGAATGGCGTGGGGAAGTCAAAGAAAGGGGACGAAGTGTAGAGAAAAGAGACGATCGTAACACTTTCTAGCTATGTTTTCCGTGCTCGACTGGTTGGGACTGGTCCATATTACCAGTTTCCGGAGTCCCAGGAACCCCAGTCTAACTTTATTCCACTTTTAGTATCATTCCTTTCAATCGTTCTGTGTTTATTGACACTCGGATACCTATTATTTAGTGTTCCGAACCTTATTTACAGTAACTACACAGTCCTGGGCAATTCCCGGACTATAAAGACTTTGTACTTCACATTTTGAATGCATCTTTCGGCACCTATTCGATTCCACGAGCCTCAGGTTACTTTCCCCTTCGTCTTACCACACGTCCGAGTCCACTACAGGGCTTGTCGACCACCTCCTGCACTCCCGACCAACCGGTACTCGACCGGTCCACTTTCCCGCGGTCCGGCCTACCTTCGGACACCTTGAAAACACCTTCTCCTCCTCTCCCCTTTCGCCCAAGCCACCACTGACCTGTTTAGGACCCTCTTTGGGGACAAGCCTATCGCACCTCAGACCCCCACACATCTCCTGGCTGTCCCACCACAGTCAGGTTTGTTGTTCTACACCGTGATTAGGTGTGAGTTCCCTTTTCGGTCCTCCCATAGAGGGGAATCCTCATGCCTCTGAGTAGTTCAGTCCAATAATGTCTTACCTCCTTCATGCCGAAGGGGGCCTTCATCATGTGGTAAGGTAATGCGTCTTCGTTGATCGTATAGTAATAGTCCTCTATGTAGTAAGTCTTGTATCGGTAGACAGTTACGTAGTGTATGCTGATGGCTGCTGCAGCCATAACACGAAAAAGGAGGCATAGTATTCAGAGTTGGTACATTGCTTTGGGTAGTGCTCATAGTAGACAAATTTCTCTGTCTACATTCAGCGCCGGTATTTTCACTAGACCGATTTAATACTACTTGTTGCTTAGGCTTATCGAATACCTGTGTGATACTTGGATTTAACATGAAAGCCTTACAGTAGGCTCGAGCATATGCAGGATCACTGATACTAAGTCAGCTCATGTCATCTATTAGCCTATCAATGTCTGTACTTGATGTCTTGCTAGGTTGCTTCTCTTCTTTGTGTTTCCTAGCTGACTTTCCAGAATACTCTCTGGTTGGTGAGTGACTAGAGGTCTTCCTAGATCCTTGGGACTTCTTTCGGTATCTAGTATCATAGTCACTTTCATCCAAACTGTCTGAGTCTGAGTCATCAGGTTCGGCATCTGATTCAGGGGCTAATTCAGTAGCACAGTGTGTGGTACTGCAAGCTTTCCAGTCAAACCTGTATCGGTGGAGTAGTTGTTCTATGGTAGTAGTTATTTCCTCCATCGTGTATGGTTCTGATACATCTCTAGTAGGCGAACCAGCTAGTAGATGTGTGTCCAAGGTCTTTCGCATATCCAGGGGAATTCCTAGCCAAAAGTAGGTATTGACATCCTTCTCCTGGATTACTTTGTCATTCTTGAGGCCTTGAGCTACCACCATAAACTCTCAGACATAGTACTTCCAAGCAGCTAGGTTGTTGAGGGTCTTCGTAGAGAAAGCTTCTATAAGCTTCTCGATATCTCTTTTACAGTAGTGAGCTCCATCTCGGTCTGCATCATATAGCTTGAGGATTTGTTTCTTGAGGGCTTCCCAATCATGATCCCTATACTCATCCAAGGATTCAATTAATCGGGATACTTTGGTACTGCAGTAGTTGGTGATTCCTTCGCATTTCTCCTCGTCAGAGGTGATTTGACAGTCAGCCAATACTCGCTCATACTGGCGAATGAAGTCTCGGACATGGTAATAGTGTCCTTTGAACTTCTCTGGGGCTTCTCGGCTACGTTTCCCGGGAAGTGAGTGGGGTCCAGTAGTTCCCTGAACCATGGTAGTAGTTGGTGTAGTAGTGGAGATTGTCGGTAAGGTTTGAGGGTAATAACAGGGTTAGGGCAGCTGAAGCAAGATCTTCAACACCCCCTCGCAGTGGGCTCCAGTTGACGTCTTTCTAGGCAACAAGCAAAGAACACTAACTAGTATGCTCTCCAGACAACTGCTTTTGCCTCCATAGATAGAACACTAGAAGCTAGGGAAATAGAATCTCCTAAGCGAAACAGTCCCAGTAGCACTAGGATTGAGTCAGTGAGTAACTTAGTGTACCAGTAACGTGGGTTGTTTGCTAATCTTCAACAGGGGTTGGAAAGATTAGAATTGAAGATGCTTCAGACTAGGCGTCTGGTGCGATTCAGTTCAATTGGGCAGAAAGTGTAGGATAAAAATATCCTAGTGGTTAGTCAGCAGCTTTGTGGAGGCTACTCCGACGATATGCTGCTATGGTGAGTTGTTGGGTTGTTCACACAAGTCTCTTAGTTCACACAAATTGGTTTCCTAACTCAATTGTATTGCAAACGTAAGGAGGTGTGGTTTCAAGCGTAATGACTGAACTACATACCTCTTATCCCCTAGGGTGGATAGTCAGTTTGAGAAGCAAGGGTTGCAATAGAACTAATGGGGATATGTTGCTGGGGATCTGTCCTTTTGTTGCCCAATATAGGGTTTTCTCCCAAAAGGGTTCTCCTATTTCACTCGTTCTAACTTTGGGTATGAGTCTTTATTCCTAACAACTATCTGGTAGTGCTAATGCTATGGAAATCACCTACTCTAGGTCCTCTGTTGGGTACCTGTTAGGGGAAGTCCAAATATGGGATGAGGTTAAGGTATATGTGTCATATCCCGAACTTTCAGTTATGTATTCCGAGCTCGACCGAGCGTGACCGAGCTATTCCGAGAATTACCGCATCTCCCGAGTACTCCAACTCGGACTAGTCAAACCCGAGCTCGTTGCGTCACCTCCAAGTATCTAACACTTTTAATACTCCCTTCCATTCTGGTACCTTCATTAACCCCATATGAACTAATTCCATAGTTACCCTTGTTCCGAGACACCGCTGTAGCTCGGGGCAGTCCCGCCACCGAGCCGAGATCCGGGACAGCCCCAGTTCGACGTTTATAGTTTCCTTCGGTATTCCTCCCCTTTGATATAGTATATAAAGTGTACCCGAGTCGCTTAGAGACTTCAGACAAATAATCAACTAAGATTCCCTCCTTCCCTTCATCCCCTTCTCAACAATCCTTTCGTCTTGACCTCTCACCGGTTAGCCTTACAACTAAGCCAAGCACCT
>JBBPRK010001118.1:0-14797 GCA_038093075.1 Boletus patriciae
GCGGCTTAGGCCTTAAATACTACTAAGGGGTTTGTACATGATTGTACCGAATCTACCGATACGTGTCCGAACATAGACTAGGTATGTAAGTAACATGAGTTAGAGGCATGCATCAAGCATAGCCATGGAATGGAAGAAAAACATGATGTAACCGCACGGCGGTGGCGGAATGGAAGAGAAGAATAAACATGCATAAGGGGTGTGCATCAAGCACTGCCATAAAGAAGGCACTGCCTTAATGAAAAGTGAAAGGTTAACATGAGGCATATGGGAAATAAATGAAAGAAGCATAGAAGTGCACAGCACTGATGTGAAATGGAAGTTGTGCACTGCACGAGGTAAAGGGCAGGCGCAAGCCTGGTGCGAAGGCAGTGTAGCTGTCATGAGACTAAAGGGGGAATCTTATCAGTCAAGACAAGAGATAAGATAAGAATCGAAAGAAAATGAAACGACTAAGTCTGTTATGTTAGGCGCTAGAGAGCAACCGTAACAATACCCACTTGCAGCTCACCCCTTAGGTGGTTTCGGCGGCTTCCGGGTGACGACCCCTTCGAGGGCTTCTCGGCTTGCCTCCCGGCTCGCCCCCCTGCGCATGACCAATCTGCTGCCTTTTGCATCCTATGCAAGATCGATGGTGCCACAGGCCCGGTGGAGAAAGCAGCACTAAGCCTGAGCAGCACTCGATGAATAAAATGGTTGGAGAAACCGCATACATACAATCACAGTGAGATGGGGTATAGATATGTACAGAGGAGATATTGGCCAAATGACCGAGACAATGGCAGAGACCACAAACAACAGAGTATGGCCAACTGCGAAAGCTTTTGTTGGTGAGTTCCGGAAAAATACAGGGTATCAAATATGCGCAGATCTGGACGAAGAGGGACGAGGCTCAAAGTAGTAGCGAAAGGAGGGTATATCAAACTGGCATGTAAACGGATCTGTAAAAAACGGTCTACCGAACACAGTGAGTTCTGCGTTAACATTTCGCTATCAGGGTACATACCATCAGCGTTGGCCAGCTCGCAGGCGCTTTTGCGTTCGTCCCGAGTCTCCGTCAGAGGGATCAAGCGCCTCTCGACCTCGCTTAGATGATCGAGAAAACATTGAGGGTGCAGCCTGGCCATCGTCTCCAGTGGTAGCCGACGCGACGTTGTGTAGCGTCCACGCATCACGGACAGTAGGGTTATGACCAGACCCCGCCCATACCAGGTTCTTGAAATCTTCTTCGGTCAGTGCTTGTCCCTGAAGGATTCTGCCCATGTGCGTTTCTGCGAAGGGTATGCCTCTCCTCCGAATGGCAAGTAACATCATCACCGGGGGCAGGGGCGAATCTGTGAACGTATTTCCAATCTCTTCGAGAACACTGGGGGTGATAAGATTGTGCCGAATTGCTGTGCCAACGTTCTTCGGCAGCTCCTTTCTGTGTATGCCCAGGAAACGCAGTAAACGGAGATACGATTCGTAGTCCCTGAGATAGAGCTGTCCAGCGAACACATTGAGCTGGTCGATCAGATCCCAAGGTGGCGTCCAGTTGTCGGGGACGGGGGGAATAGAATAGAACATGAGATCGTCAGCAGGTCTCATATACTTGGATGTGCGCGGTGTGTACACATGGAGGTGGACGTATTTGCTGGCTCTGATGTCCGGCATCAGAAAATCGGCTTCGAATGGGCTCAGGATTACGAGGACTCGATCAAGGTTCCTTCTGCCAGAGAGAACCCACTGGACAGGGCGCAAATACTGGTCCACCTTCCCTTGACATGATGCAGGGTCGACTGTCTTGCGAAAATCGGTAGTTGTTAAGACGAATGGGCTCCAGATGTGTGCTTCACCGGTAGCTGCGGAGCTCTGTTCGAGTGTAGTGAAGACGGGATGAAATGCACTGCCACTGTGCAATGGAGGGATGACACCAGTCCTAACGAAGGTCACCACCTCTGGATGAATGATATGCGTCGCAGGCGTTGCCTTTGGGGGCTTTTGCACCTCTCGTTCACGTTCAATCTCGCGGTTGACCTCCCTCTCTTGTTCTTCCTCCATCTGTGCGTCTGGAAGTTTTAGAACTCCAAGATCAATGCAGTGTTGCTGGATCTCTGGATAATCATCCAGCACGGACGAGTAATCGGGAGTGTTTTGTGTTTGAAACGGAGCATAGAGATCGGTAAGTGATTTGCGTTCTGGCTGAAGCCATGCGTCCGCTAATTGCTCTCGCGTGAGTTCGTTGCTACAGAAACTGGTCCAAGCTTCGTGCCGGGAGTTGTGGCTGATGCCTTGTTGCGCCCAGTAAGGAGCCCGTTCCTGAATATCAGTCCAGGTCTCGTGTATTGCCCATCGCAAGATGTCGGTTGTAGTAACCGGTGTGTTGTGATCGTCTTTGGCTGCAACAGCGCGGATACTCCCGTCAACTTCCAGCGGCGCGAGAAACATGACTGAGTGACCATGGCCGAGCTTCCGCATCCGCATGCAGCCTACGTGCGAGAAATCATGAATTCGTCAAGTGACCATCACGAGGTCGCTTTCATACCTTGGACTAAGCGATCTTTTGTGACTTTGGGTCCTAGCGTGACGGCAGCTCGGGAGCCGGTAGGGAATTTGAGGTCGGTACCCCGTGTGTGTGCGTCATCCAGATAAACAACGCAACGCTCTAGCCGGTGAGCAAACGGTGATGATATCAGAGGCCGACAGTTGCCATCCCTTGTGAGCACCATTAGCTCGTCATCCTCGTTGAAATAGATAGCTCCGTCAGAATCAGAACTGAGGCCCAGCCATGCTTTGGCTACTTGGTAATTGGAAAAATCCAGTATCTGTGCACCGACGTCCAGGAAAACACGAATTTCGGGCTCCTGGTCGACTACCATTCTGAGGAGTTCAAGGGTGCTTCGCCGATTTCCATTCGCGTGAGAAATGAGGGCATACGAGCTATTTTCTGACTGCAGAAGATGAGAGAGGACTCTTGCGGCGGTTCCGCGCTGATGGTCGAGGTCACGCTGAGTTATAGACGTGGGTAACAGATCTTGATAGTCGTTGGTGCCCGAAAACCCTGACATTCAGTTTAGCTGGACAGCCGGACATTGAAAAGCTCAGCATTACCCACCGGTCATCGGGTGCTCTCGTAGTATCTCCGCCAAATCCCAGCTGGATGCTGCAAGTTTCCAAGGAAACTCCTTGGCTTCCTTTGGGAACACGGCCCGCGAAAGGTAGAAATCCACCGCTCCTTGATTACGAGCAAAAAGTGGAAAGAGGTGCCTGTCCCACTGCTCGGAAGACTTGATGTTGACATTGCTGAGATCCTGAATACACTCTGGCACTGAGTCAGGGTCATAGTCTCGAAGCCAATTCGCATATTCCATTGATGGTTCGTCCTGTTCCTGCAAAATTTCAAAGGAAGTTCTCAGCTGCGCTTCCGTGAGGCCACCATAGTAGTAGGATAGACATGTAAGCACGATTGTGATATCCGGATGACCAAACTCGGCCCTTGGTGCAGGTACGTCTTTGGCTCGATAGGGGACAGCAAGCAGAGTGCGCTCTGGGGAAGGGCCATAGTCGACCCGCCACCTCCGCTCCGCTAACGCGAATAAGAGAATGTTGCAGGCTAAGAGACCACGGAGGAGCAAGATTCCATCCCAAAGAATGCTTTGCCGAGCATATTCCTCCACCATTCCCGCTGTCCGTTTGGATACATCCTTAGATGATATGAAAGCACGAACTGCGGCGCGAAGTGGTCGGTCACGATCGATATCCCGGAAGTTGAAATTGGGAAGTCGTCCATTCATCACATCGTCCATAATCAGAGATATCAAGCGTTGGCGGGTGTCAGAGGCGCGCAGAATGCGGATGCGCGGGAACGATCCGGATGCACCGAGTTCGTACTCTATTGCGTCGGGGAGATCGTGTGAAAGAGAAAGAGCATGCTTCCTTACCAGTCTAAGGATCTGCTGAGTGATTGTCCATCGGTCAGGGTATCCTTCCATATGTTGTTGGCGGCCGATGGTGTAACTCTGCTGAAACCGGGGGTGAAGGACCTCGTCCACTTCATCTAGGACATCTCGAGAGCAAGATTGAACCCATTTCTGAAGTTCCAGGAGTGCATCACGTGAGGCCTCGTCGCCGTTGTCGTTGCCGCCGAGGCACTTTGGAAGCTGCTTCTCTACACTGGTCAACTTGAGTGATAAGACATGTTCAGGCTGAACTACAAGAATGCCACGATCACGCAGGCATTCAGACAGTAACTCGCGCAGCATTTCGAATTGCTGAGGGCTATACCTGCCTGTGAGGGCACGGGAGAAGGGCAGGTGGTATGTTGGTCTATTAACAAGCCCGCCAAGACGATCAACCAGCAGTCGGAACATTTGGACTCCCAATGGCTTTGGAACGACGACACGGACTAGTTGATTGCCATCTGCGAGAGTGGCAGCAGATATAGGTAGGATCACGGAAGATTTCCCTTCGCCCATGTTGACTTGCATTGTAGTGTTCTCTCCGGATGGCGGTGAGATAATCTTCAGCGCAACATCGGCCTGAATCCCACGGATAATGAAGTCCCCTTGCAACTGAGATAAACCGGCAAGGAAACATTAGGGGAAATAGACACTTGACGATGAATATCACACCTGGATTAACAACCAATCTGGGTACTCTTCAGCGCTCCACCCATCGCATCCCTCGTTCTCTAATTCTCTCAACAACTCTTCTTCAAGATTGTCTAGGGAATATTGAAGCAATTTTCGAGAACGTTGGAGTTCCACCAGGAGCAGTGCCAGTGATACCAGACACTGCTTCCAACCTCCAGGAAGCTTGATCGGCGAGGTGGATGCAAGACATCGAAAAAGAGTAGTTGGTGTGATTTGTGGCCATTGACCTGCCCAATCGAGACCACGTCCAAGATCGTCCATTGGACCCAGTTCCTTCTTCACAATGGTCAAACCGGCCATGTAGTTGTCCCTGCACCGCACATAGTGCTTCCGGAGTTCCTCAGTGGAGGGCCTCTGTGTTACTCCGCGAGTCACGCGAGATGCCTCGCGAACATGTCGTGCACTGTCATGAAGACGAGAGATATATTGCTTTTGGAATGAGGTGTCAGTTTTATTCATCCGAATAGAGGCAAATAGCTGATTCAATGCGCGAGTATCAGGATCGGATGAGGGCCTGTTGCCTGGGAGCCCACAGCATCGTAATCGGCTGGGGGCTGGCAACTTCGGCGCAGAGCGATCAAGGAGTAGCTGGCCCAGTGTGACCTGCCCTGACGTACAACACCGAGCCTCAGAAGGCGGGTTAGTGTGAATTTCAGTCCCAAGTCCAGACAGTCGATTAGTAGGGTCTCCTTTGAGCTCGAGATTGCGGTAACAGCTTGAAATGAGCCTTTGGAGCTCGGCGTTCAATTCTTTTACGTCCGAGTCGTGGACATAGTAAGGCAGGGCCAACCGATCCACTGCCGCAGTATCTAGATCTTTTTCACCTGGGGAAATGGGGTCGTCCGCGAAGAATTTCAGTAAGGCATCTCGAGGGGGGTGGGATCCGTCCAATATCCGGCATTCAGCACTGCATGATGGGTGATCCAATAGGAATCGCCTCACAAGTGCCATCAGGACCAAATAGAAGGCTCTTTCCAGGTGTTCTTGGCGGTAGATTACCATCGGAAGTAAAAATAGCAGTCGAAATCGCTGACGTGCACCCCTGCTTTCCTGCAGGACATCATCCACTTCACCAAACGATGGCGGGAAAGGATGCCAAGCCAGCCATTCTAGTGCCTTAACAAGATTCTCCACATGCTTGGTACCCTGTGCCTCTAGCCCATGCTCCGTGTTGATGAGCAAGTGGTAAACAGCAAGCGATACGATAGACACAAGATCTTCGGGCTCCGAGGATTTGCGGTGCATGACATTGGACAACACCGGTAAATTTGGGGCAGCATCCTCGAACGGAAATAAATATGCAGTTTGTAGTGCACCCATCATATCCAGCTGGGGTCTTGTGGGGGGACCAGATTTGCTCTGGTTGTCCTGGTTGGCTCGGAGAAACCTCTCTCTCTCAATGAGATAATTGATTTCTCCTATAGCGAAACTGATTTGAGGATATATCTTGTAATGAGAAGAAGAGAGGAGCTCGGGCTCCTCGTGGCGAGTGTCGAGCTCCTTGACTGACCGACACCCTGCCGATTGTAAGAGCCACAGTGCCTCCTGGATGCCTGTTCTACCTGTCAATGGATCAGGCCTCCAGTCAATGCTAGTCTGGATATGTAACTGGGTAAGATATAGCTTGCTCCTCCAGCTGGTATAACCTGTCAAGCAACCCAGATCGGTATCCACCCTGTAGGTGTGGTATGTGACTGGCTGCTGGGGAGGTTTGTCGTTATTCTTTGCAAAGAGAGACTGATGGCTGTGCCGCCGTTCGCGGAAAGAATAACCATCCGGGATGATGACGCATCTATGGACGAGTTTGTCCTCGACCTGGACATTCGGCCGGAGAACAAGCTGCCAATTTTCTAAACCAAACAATGTCCCAATACTTTGATTCTCGTCGTAGACCATGTCTTTGAAATCACGAGACTCAAGGTCTCCGTCCGGATTAACAAAGAAGGACAAGCTGTAACGGGGCAAAACGACAGAGAGTCGTCGCACTGGCAAAGATTGGGGAGTGTCGATGGGGAGTGTGGTGATTATGAGATTTTCGGGCACGTCGAGGCATTTCAAGCGACGCGAAACCATTTCCCAGGTTAGACTGTGGACGTCTACAAGGCACTCGAGGCCTTTGTACACATGATATCGTCCAGTCGCACATTCAATCCTCCAATTATCTAGGGAATGTTCCCAAATCTTTTCAAGAGGACGTATCTCGATGATGAGTGCTGACAGGTTCAACCAATGAATATGACCGTGGACAAATGCCGTGGGAAGATCTCCCTGCAGTTTTTCTTGAGGAATTACCTCGAGGATATCAGCCGTATCTCTGTGTTGTGCTCGGATCACCAAACTACCACCCTGCAGTGCAAAGTGTACCTGTGCATGTTTGGGTTCACGAGCTCAAACTTAATGAATATAGGACACTTACTCGGTGGTCAGAGATCAAGGCTAGTGTAGAGAGATCCATTCCTGGGAGGTCGGATGCTATAGCAAGGAAGACTTGCTGCCAAAAAAAATTAGAACGTGTTGGAAAGTGCAACTTGAATGCACACGTACATCACCAAAGATTCGTTTGTACAGTGCCTGTTTCCTGATCTCATGTGGCAATCCATCGATTGGTTTACCGTCCACCAAAAGCACTCCATCGAGCAGGTTGAGATGCACTATTTGCGAGTGCCTCTTGCCAGTAGCTGCAGTTTCACATGTGAACCAATGGGAATTCGGATGTGGCAATGGCTGCCATCGCTGGGGACCTGGGCGATAGCCAGACCAAACGTTGCGAACTGCAAGGTCAATGCCTCTGTTTGACGCATCAGCCAGGATTGCATCCCTCAAGACGCCCTCGAGAGTGAGCGAAAGACGACGATCTCGTTCAAGGAGCAGTCGCGAATATTCAGGAATGCCTGCCAGTGAAGAGTTGGGTTTAACTGAGCAAGGCAGCAGTTCAAGTTCAAGAATTAGACATACGTTCAGAATCAACAGAGCTATTTGCATGAATGAAGATGGCACAGGAGAGCAGAGCCTCAACATCCGCTGCAGAGCAGAGGAGCTTGTGAAGGATAGTATGGCCTACATCAAACGTGCTGCGACAAGTGGCAGCCATGTCTCTCAAGAGCTTGCTCCGCTCCGTGTTTGTAGGCGCCATCATCAGATCATACGACAAGTCCTGCACCCATTCGAAGGTCCTTGTGCGCACTTGCTGAAGAAGTCTGATTCCTCGCTCCGAGATGTTTTCATAGCGGTAGCACGACGCAAGTAACCGAGTCAGCAAGAAGGAAATAGTGCCCATCATTACCCCATCCAACGAGTAGACTCCTACATCCACATATAAACTCTCAAGCTCATCTAGAAGGGCAGAGCAGAAAGATGATTCTTGAAGCTCTTGGTGCCACACCCACTCCGCTGTATTCAGGTCGAGTGGTCCAACTCGAGAAGCCGTCCGGGCGAACAGGAGATGAACATCATGACGACGAAAGTTCAGGGTTCTACTGCGTAACTCCCTCAAAATGTTGAGCCATTGCAGTGAACCACCACTCCGCAAATGTCCGAAGGCAATGAATTCAGAGGGGGAAAGATCGTCGGGACGTTTCACTTGAGCGGCCAAAACCCCGTTGGAAGTGTGAGATGTAGCATTGGTATATTGATGCAACACGTGCTCATCGGGCGCAGTGGGATGGTCAGGTGATGTCCAGTGCTTGACAGGGTTCGGGTTGCCTTCCCATTTGTAGATTTCAGTACGAGCAAGATAGTGGAAAGATCCAAGCAGGCGGGTGGTGGCAGAACACCAGATACGAAGGGATATCAGACATCGCCGCTCATATACGGCAATACGAACATGTGAAGGTATGGTGGGTCCATATTCCTTGATGTGGTGCCGGAGATATCGGGAGTGGGCATCATAACGATCGGGAGAGATGCCTCTGGTGAATCCCCCCGAAGCTATGAAGTTGCTTAAAGAGTGGCGAGCAGAAAGGCGGCCAGAAAGGTGGCGAGCAGAAAGGTATTGGTATGCACGGCGAAGACGGTGGAAATGCGTGGTTTTGTGAAAGAGGAGTCTGTGCAGCAGATCCGTTGAAATCTCAGGCGGATAGTCGGCAAGCATAGGAATCGCGGCGACAACTAGCTTGTCGAGTGCAACCCAAAGTTCAATCACTGTTAAAAGCATGATGGAAATATGTTCTGCATTGTCTTGATATCTGTGCAGCGAGCTTGACAGATATTTATCCATCAAGATCCCGAGCTGGATACACGCCGTGAAGCACGCCACGTGCATATCCATGACGCACGGCTCGTGCACATCCGTAACGCACGCCTCATGCACATCCGTGACGCACGCAACCCAGTCATCAATTCCCTGCTCAACCGCCCGTTCGACGTCGTAAAGGGTAACATGAGAGTTGACACGGTATGCTTCCCCAAAGAATGTCCCATTCGAAGAGATGAAGTCGTTGAGAGTACCACGAGGAAGACGTTTGGGGCAGAAGGGAGAACCGAGGGGTTTCAAGTCAAGGTTCGCGAGAGAGCCACGAATATAGTTATGACTCCCCAAGAGCAAGAGCTGTGTGTCTCCGTCAAGATCAAGCTGGGGAGGCTGCCACAATGAGGGCGGGGGGCGGGCAGCTTCTACCGCATCCCATCTGGCTTCAAGGATTTCTCGCAGAGAGGCATTGGTCTTTAGCACCATGTCAGATAGCCAGTCGGGGACAGAAGCGCCAAGCTTTCTTAGACGTCGAAAGATTTTGGCTGATATCGCGTGTAATAGATGACTGGGAATATTTGCATTGATCGAGTCCTTCGCAAGGTAACACATCAAGTGGAGCATGAATACTTTGTAGTGAATACGTCCAAGACCACGGCGATCAAGTGACGTCTGGATCGCTACCTTGATCAGAAGCCAAAGCGACGAACGTTTCCATAATCCAAACCTGGCATGAGAGTGAACACGTTTGGTGATACGGGGAACTCCAGTGCTGCGTCCAACACCTCGTAAGATGTTGGTAAGCAGCTTAGTATAAGAGATACCATCTTCTAAATGATTTTGGTGCTTGGCGATTCTGTTCGAGGAAAGCAAGAACTTTGCAAGCTCGGACTGGAAGTGCTGTTTATGGAACACTTCGTCGGGGATCTCGACGGCGCACTCCGGATATGAGCCTGCCAATATCGAACCCGAGTCCCAAGATGTCTGGAAGGGCTCGTACAGAGTGCAGTGGTCCTGCTTCCTGAAGATAACTGCAGCGTCTTGAGCTCGGTTGAAAAACGCGAGGATATCTATGGATCATCCGCAAAGGGTCTATGAAGAAATTGAAAGCGTACCTCCTGTTTGCATCCCGCACAGCAGGGAGATGATGTGGTCTTCAATGTCTGAATCAAGACTCCGCCCATGCTGGATAGAGGCTTCCAAGTTGTCTAGCATCTTTATGATGCGACGCCAATGAGGCTTCAGAGTATCGTCAATGATTTCGCTGTAAGCACGGGCAACAGCACAGACTGCGCAAACTAGCAGGCGATCGTCGTCGTAGGGCTGTGCCTCAGGCGTGAAAGGAAGAAACACATGGGAAACAGTATGCTCCAACCCAGTAGAAGTTTTCCACCATCGTTCAGAGCCAGAGATACCAGTAGGCGTGATAGACATGGGAGTTGTGTGGGCACTGGGATTGGCGCAATATGTGGAGTTCGTCGAAGTATGAGATTGGGTTCAGACGGCCTAGCCTGAGTTCGAAACTCAGTCTGAGCTTGAAACCCCGGTCTCAGTTATAATCTTTGGTCTTTGGCTAACACTCGGGGATCCGTGATCTGGTGGGGTCAAAGAGGGATGGATATTTGTGTGACATATGTACCACAAACAAATCAGGCCTAGGGACTGTGGTGAGCTGCTGACCCATGATGATAGTTGTCCAACGATGCCTGGCATGAGAGCCACAGACCCGAGGACTAGGAGATGGGGGATGGGATGACTCACCCTGATTAATGGACAGGAGGGAGGGTTAATCTGAGGAAAGTGTCCATCAGGAAAAAGTGAAATATAATATAGTGCTCTGTAGCACTGGCACATATAGTCCCTGTAGACTCCATAGACTTCCCCCTAGTTTATTGCCCTATGTACATAGCAACTTTGACTTAAGGGAGATCTCTATAGTGAACTGTAGCATGCTGTGGTATTTTCTACAGACACTATACATCAGTAAACCTACACACTACTGGACTGCACTTATAACTACATATAGTTTAGGTTAAGTAAGGAAAAGTAAAAAGTGTCACAAGTATTTTGGCACTTGTTCCAGTAGGTTCCATTCCTGGAAAACTCCTTGTCGACACTTATATCAGCTTACTGTCCACTCGCACCAGTCAGTAAAAAGTATGGTCATGAATTATAAGTGACAAAAGTTGTTAACTAAGCATGACACCCCAAACATGCCACTGCGATGTGAGTAAGGGGACCGAAAAGCAGCAACATGGATAGAGACCCGTTAGAGTGTCGCACGAGTGGGCCTTGCACCCCAGGTCAGGTCGTGAGCAAGAAATTCTAAAAAGATGAAAATGTGACCATTGTTATGCTTGGTCCGGGTACTAGGTACAAGCGTAGACTCGATTGATCAAGAGATCGCTCAAAGGGTCTTCCAATGAGGGTTCAAGGGTTTCAGGGGAGCGTCGACTCAATAGTACGACAAAGATTAGGAGAGGTCCTGAGATGAGGAGCAATGACCTTGGTATATTCGAGGGAGTATCGAGTAGGTCAAAGTTAAGGAGAGAATACGGGAAGTACAAGGGTTTATATAGAAAGGGGAAATGCGCACAGACCAAGTAACGCCTACCCTAATCAGAGGGACACGTCTGTTACGTGAGACGTACTCAAGAGGACGTCGAGGATAATGCTACCTAGAGGAGGAGCTCATGAAGAGTCACAGCGTCTCAGGATAGTTGTTCAAAGGTTGCGGGGGATTCCAACGAAGGTATTTCCTTGGGTACTCGAAGGGGACTTAGGACGTAGGACAAGGGACACGAGAGTACGCTAGATTGTGCAGAACAAGTGTGAAGATACATGGTACAAACGAATCACTATATAACTGAGGGATGTGTCATCATAGAATGTCGGAGAAGGTCAGAGAAAGATGAGTAATGAGGACTACGTACTAGGCACAAGAGAGCCTAGCGGTGGAGATAAGGTCCGAGGTAATAATAGAATGAAGATGAGAGATATCCCCTTCTGGTAGTAAAGAGGAATGGTGTGGGGATGTCAGAGAACAAACATGCGAGAATGGAAAGGATGTACTACAAGGAGTAGCGAAACATAATCGTACCTGCACATCCCAAAGAGGATGTGAATGCGTAGCAAACAGACTAAAAGAAGAAGGTTATCAGAGAGGAGAAAAATCGTAACAGTGTCATTGTAGAACACGGTAGAACATGATGGAAACAATGGGTAAAAGGAACTACATAATCGGCGTGAGAGAACTGATTGGTGGAGATAGAAGTCCGAGAGGACAATGGGAATTGACGAGGATGAAAAGAAAACGGTAGGCGGAGAAAGAACAAGGTAAAGAAAAGAAGCAATTGTAACATTACCCCCCGTTTACATCCGAAAATCTGGAGAAGGATAACATATGAATGGCGCGAGTCAGAAGTCAACGTAGGAAGAGACTGGAGAGCCAGTCATGTTGGTGATAGCAACGTTGTCATAGTTGAAGTCTTCCAAAGGAGAATGAGAGTGGGGAGGGGAGCGAGAACGAGGGTTACGACAATGGACCCGAGAGTTTTCGGGGACCATTCGGTGAGAACATGGGGGAGGGACAGGACAAGGTTGGGAGGAGGATGATGATGATGATGATGAGGGGTGAGAATGAGGGTGGCCCAGAGGGCAGCATTGCTGAGGGTGGCCGGGGCGGTTGACTTTGCAAATCAGGCAGACGTACCACTGGCAGTGGATGTGAATATGGCTGAGGTGGTGACATTCAAAGCACGATTCATGGTAGTGAGGGTGATTATGGGAGAGCGGGGCATCGATGGGTGCGCCACGGATAGTCCCAGTGGTATTGACTTCGTGACGAAGTTCCATGTGTTGGAGGGTCAACTCGACCTCGGGGGAGAGCGGAGAGGAGGAAGCGGATGGAAGAGATTGGGGGTTGGTAGACGTAGTCAGTTCTTTGATGTATCGCTCTAGATCGTCGGCGAACTCAGGGATCTGCATCTGGTAAAAGGTGGAGAATAAATCTTCTTCGACTTCGCGTTGGATGGTACGGAGGGTGTTGCATCTGCGGCCAATGCTGGATGGGGAGGATGCGAGATCAAGGATGGTTTTCAAGCGTTGGTTTTGGAGGTAGATGCAGGTTATGCTCCAAAGGGGAGAGTTTGGTTCGAGGTGAAACTCGAAAGCGCGGTGGAGGTGGGGGGCGTAGAGATGGGAATGGAGGACATCGTGAGCATGACCATCTAGGGTTCCTTCGCGAAGGCGATGGGCGGAGAGAGGAACGTCGATGGATAGAATGGGCGTGGGGTTTACTGGGAATGAGATGTAGGTTCCATCTGAGCAGGAGGAGAAGTAGACATGTTATTGACATCTGAAGATCCCTTACCATCTCTTCAAGGTAGTCCCCAACCAGCATCTGATCTGGTAGATGTAGGAGAAGAACTGCAAGAAGAAAGAAGTGAAATCGTAGGGAGAGAGGACACAGTAGAAATTGAGGAAGCATTGGCGGACATGATAGTGAGGAGGTAGTGGAGGAAAATTAAGAGGAGAAGACGGCAGGACGGAGTCTTTTGTAGGCGGTGAGAGTGGACTTTGCATGTTTCAGATTCCGTTCTGGAATCCAGGAGTCTTCTTCGGCCGAATATCCCTTCCATCAGATCAGGAATGATTGCTTGGTTGGAGTTCCACGGTGGCGTAGAATCTTTTTGACTTCGTATTCTTCTTCACCATTGATAAGGTCAGGGGGTGGTGATGGGAAATTAGGACCGTGGACGGCGTTTTCACGATAGGGAGATAAGAGGGAAGCATGGAAGACTGGATGGATCTTCCAGGTTTTCGGTAGGCGGAGCTGGTAGACGATCAGAGATAGGACTTTCGTAATGGAGAAGGGTCCTTCTTGTTTAGGGGCAAATTTCGGGTCGATGATGGATCGTTTGAGATTTCTGGCTTCGAGCCAGACTTTGTCTCCGAGTTTGAACAGGGAGAAGGATTGTTGAGTCCTAGCTGCCATGACTTGATGGGCTAGTTTGTGTGCAGCTAGAGCTTCATCGCGAGCGGTGGAGAGGGTTTTTAAGTGGGTTTCAACTGCAGGGATAGTGGTGTCAGAGATTACCGAAGGGAGGGCACGGGGTTCATATCCCATCATGAGGTGGAATGGAGATTGATTGGTGACGGAATGAGGGTGGTGATTGTGAGCGAATTCAGCATGGGAGATGTTATCGGCCCAGGATCCAGGATTATTTCTGCAGAAGATCCGAAGGTAAGTTTCGACTTCCTGGTTTACCCGTTCGGTTTCTCTGTCAGATTGGGGGTGGTAGGCGATGGAGAGGGAAAGGTCGTATTTTAAGAGCTTTCCGAGTTCTCGAGCGAAAGAGGAAGCGAATTGGGGCCTCAGTCAGAGATGACCTTGTCGTAGAGGCCGAAGCGAAGGTATACTTTGTGGAACAAGAGTGTGGCAATGCCTTCGGCGGTGACATTCTCCTTTGTGGGACAGCGAATTACCCCCTTAGTAAGCCCATGGTCAACCATGACCAAAAGGGAATCGAAGCCAGCGGAGATAGGAAGGTCGGTGATAAGATCACAGGTGACCTGTTGGAAAAGGTGGGACACAGAGGAGCGAATTGGGTTAAGTGGTGGGACGGTGGGATGGGTGTTGGTCTTGTTCTGTTGGCAGGTTGCACAGCCCTTGACATATTTTCGGACATGGGGGGCGAGGCCGGTGACCTGCACCAAACAAGTTTGATGCATGGATCATGAGTTCTTGTATTAGTACTTGTATAGTACTTGTATACACTTGACCCGAGATTTGAGATTTTGCCCCTTTCCCGCGGTCCAAATCACTCCATAATATAAGGCTAGATAGTGCCTAGTATGAAGTACCTCTCACTATTTCCCCCTATTTGTCCATCCACTGGTTGTGGAGAAATTAAATAATTTCTCCAACCATATCTCTGTTACTACCAATACATACATAGCTACCTACTATATCTATTGT
>JBBPRK010001119.1:0-14779 GCA_038093075.1 Boletus patriciae
GCCGGACCTGGGCCTGGGCGGTCAACAATGATGAGTGAGATCAATCCCTATGGGAATCATGCCTCGAGTGTGTACCTTTTTGTGACCACGCGCCGTGTTCGTTGGAGAGGAAACTTTCGTGGGGATATTCTGAGACTGCGGCCGCCGAACAGCGTTGTCGATGAGTTATGGAGTGCAGGGCCTTTCCGTTGGAGATTGCGACTCGCAGGGTGGAAAAAATGTTGACACGGTCGCATACTCGGCTGCATGTCAGAGCTGGGGAGAATAAATGTAAATCATGTCGAGGCGAGGTGCCCGATTGAAGCTAGTACTGGCAAGTAAATGTATCATTCAGGACATAAATAAATCTAAATCATGACCCAGATGTGTCGAGTTGGCCAGAGCTACGTGTCCGTGAATCATACGCGGAATCCCTCATCCGACGAATAGACATGGAGTAAAATGCATGCTTATGCACGCCGTCTCTTGTGATGGCGTAACTCTTCTCCTGTATTCGCTCTGAACCTCGGTCGCTTTCCCATCAGCGATGTGCGGTGTTGCTCGCTCTCGTGGGGCGAGTCCAAGCTTGATCCATCAGAAAGCGAAGCGGCCCTAATGGGTGTAGATGTCGAGGTGTCAATATGATCGATTGAACCAAGATAATCGCCACTATATACCTGTTCTGATCATCCTCATCGCTGGCGGCCTGCGTCGCATGGGTATTCGAACCTTCTGTGGGGGCTTGGCTGAGAGACAATGGCGACTCGACCCCAAGACCGGCCTGGCCAGACCTGGACTGGAGCAAATCACAGAGGGGAGGGGACTGTGGGCAATAACTTAAGAACTGTTGAATGGTGGGTATTATCTCCTCCGCAGCAGGGCGCTCCTCCATTGCTGACCAGCAATGTTGAATTAAATTCCAGTGCGAGTCATTCAACGTTTGACACTCTGGTCGGCCTGGCTTATGTCCCTTCGCCAGGCGCAACACGACGGCTGAGTCTTGCCGGACTTCCGACCATGGTTGTTTACCGGACAAAACCTGCAAGGATATCAATATGGACCGGCATCTGAGTCCAACGAACTTCCCTGGAGAGCGACACAACCAAACGAGTATATATCCGACTTGGTTGTCCGGCTGAACGTCTCTTCATCGACTTGCTCTGGTGCGATCCAGCGCAAGGCTCCTGGTCTTGCAGTGGATCTCTGGAGATAGGTCAATACTTCTGGAATGTTCCCCACCAACGAAGCGTATCCGAAATCGCCTAAACGCGCGGTGTAATCTGCGTCAAGAAGCACGTTATTCTGTCTTTTGGTGAGACAAAGAGGACGCTAGAAGACGTCTATCTTGACGCACGCAGTTCAGATCACCATGGACGATTGAAGAAGAATGCACTGTGGTGTATTATTTTTCCCAGCTTCGGCGATGATAGCAGTGACCTACAGTAGTGCAATCCATGGGCAATATCCAGCAGCTGTATCGTACGGAATTAGAGGACGCGAATGCGGTAGACGCTTGGTGGACGCACAAACTGTAGGCGGTGTTTCAAACCTAGATTATCATCATGCTTCGCTAAGAAATGGTGGACGGATTCATTGGGCATCCATAACGACACCAAGGACATTGCGCCACTCATTCCAAACCCATATGCAATACCCAGGAATGGAACGACATTAGTGTGATCGAGTCTCCTCCAAATTCCGAGCTCTCGACGGAGCATCTACGAGGTATTTTAGATCGCGTTTATTGGTTGTGGACGAGATGAGTTACCTTGTCAGATCTATTGTTCATATTTCCATCTATTGCGAACCTGAACCGGAATGCCTTTACTGCAACCTGAGGGGAGGTAAATAGCAGGCCGCAAGAGTCATGGACCGAACTCGAACCTCCTTTGGTGAACCGTCACGGTACCAACATTTATATACATCACCGAACCCTCCTCCAGCGACATACTGATCATCGACTTTGAAGATATAGGACGTGAGATCTGGTGGAGGGGGGAAATATGCGCTAACAAAAGTTGATTTGAATGAACAAACCATATTAGATCATCGTACTGCAGGCTACCGGAAAGACATACTTGAAGTGAGATATTGGACACTGTCCGAGGGGTTCCACCGCGGTTGGGGGCGTGTTGGGTGTATTGCATGGCAAGGGTAGGAGGGGGCGAAGTGTTACTGATAGCTATTGAGAAGTGTAAGCAAACGAAACCCATTTTGCGGGTGGCTTACGTCCGACAAGGGATCGAAAAGACCTTCTTCTTCAGCATTATGAACAGGTACAGGGGGGTACTAGGAGACTCTGAGAGGAATCTATGTTACAAATTTCATTGTAACATACATCAGGGAAGGTTTCAAGTGGCTGAAAAGGAAGGATCAGTGCCGGTGTTAGTACAGACCTGGACGGAGTAATTACCTGATGCGTGATGGCATTCAACCAAGGTACTCGCCATAAATATATCTTTCCATCCCATCCTACTGATGCCACGAATTCACCGGAAGGAGAGAAACGAACAGCGTCGACTTGTTTATCGTGTTGTAGACACTGTCCGATGGGACTACCAGTAGTTGCATCCCAGAAACGAACGGTTTTATCCCACGACGCGCTCGCAAGGATCGATCCATCTGGGGAAAGGGAGAGCGAGCGTATATAGTGGGTGTGACCTGTCCACGGATGTCCGATTTGTTCTCCTGTGTCGGAGTTCCAACAGCGAATCGTCGCGTCGTTCGAGCCAGAGAAGAGCCTGCTGCCGTCGCATGACCACAGCACATCAAAGACCGAATGTTGGTGCCGGTGGCCGTATAACGGACCAAGGATGAGTGTGCCGCTGTCGACGTCATACACACGGATGTCGCCAAAGGTGCTGCACGCGAGTTTCTTTCCGTCAGGAGAGAAAGATATGGACCATGCCGTGTTGCCGACCTCGATGGAATCCTTGGCCTGCCTTCCATCCATGGTGTAAATACCCATGCTCGAAATACCAACCGCAATGAGTCGATCATCTGGCGAGATAGCAATCTTGGGGAAGTATTCCAGGTGGGTCCACCCCTTGACAAGTAAATGCGATTCGACGTCCCACACTTTGATCCTCCCATCTTCGTCACCGCTGATGATCTTGCTGCCACCCCGGGTCACCGCAAGACCAGTTATTTCGTTTTGGTGTTCCATCGATGTCCCTTCTTGCTCCCCGCTTTCCAAATTCCAGACCTTCACAGTCCCGCCTTTAGAGCCGGTGACAACGCGCCGTCCGTCAGGGAGATAGGCGAGATTCCAGATAGTGGTATCATGCGCCGATATAACCAGACATGGCTGAGGTCTACCGATGTCAGACCAATGTGATGTGGCGCTTGACATATCGTGCCCTGGCAGTTGGTTGCAAGCCGGGTATCGAGTCGGCGGGTTTGCAAAAGTGCGCGGGGAAAAGAGTGAGGGAAACGCCAAAGACCTCCGCTGCTTGTATACCACGAGCCTCGAGGTAAAGGTGAGGCAATGCAGTGGCCTTCCTTGAGCGCCCAATCTAGATGACCCTTGATGCAGTATTACTTTGTATTTGCATGGTGCGATTGCGATGTTTGCTCTTCGATCTTTTTTTTTGGAAACCGCTATCTAGCCCCCTTGTGCGCCCATATGCGTCCTTCCAAAGCTTTGCCAACGAAGGCATTATGGACTACTACAGCTCAGATACCACGAGGCATTAATGGTACTCATGGCGGTACAGTGGCCTTCTTTTAGGCCCCAATCCTGTGGACACCCCGCCACCATGTGCAGCACGATCTTCGACCAGCTAAGTCACAACCAGTTTTCTTGGCCTGGGCAGCCCCGGATCAAAGCTTCTATGCCAAACTTCGCTTCTCAATCTAGACGCATAGTCGACGTCCATGCCAGCGATATTAACGAAGACCACCCCAGCCCGACCGAAAGGAGGTAAACCCCGGTCACGGGTTGACGCCAGTATGAAGGGTGCGATCGTGCGACTCCACCCCGTCCCTCCTTTTCTGCGGACACATACCGAGCTCCGGAAACTTGATGCGGGATGCGGCTGATCCCATGCCACAAGTTAGATCATGTACCGGTGGCCAAGATAGCACATCGCGACCCAGTTGCTGCAACCTTCACGAAGGACCACTGGCAGTGAAAGGCGACTATGATTGGAATTGGAATTGGATGCCACATGGCCAAGCGGGAGCATCACCTTCTCGCACATGTCGAGGTCGGTTCCTCGTGGCTCAGAATTGTTATTGCTCTCTCACCCCTGCTGTACTATTTACTCTATCATCTCGCATCTTACATGTAGCTACAATTCCGGTACCAAAAGCTCCAGGTATGAATGGACGTCTGGAGAAAGCCCCGCAATGTAGGCTGTCATGAGGTACGTGATGGTCGCGAATCCCACAGTGCAGTCCCTTGCTCGTCACATCGGAACGTTCAAACTTGTCTCCCGAAGGTTCTATGTTATGTTGGGTAAGCTAACCGTCGTCCTTCGGCCATCAAGAATTGACTTGACATTGTCGGGGCGTATGAATAAATCTGGTTCTGCCTAGTGGTGTGAAGAGCCTGGCCTGACCTGAAAGTCCTGGCCACAGCGGGCCTCAGGGGCCTTGTCAAACCCCAGGCTCAGGTTTCACTATCTGTGCTTGGGCCCAGACGGCTTTCATACACAATGTCAACAATGGTGAGTGAGATCAATCTCTATACGAGTCATGCCTCGAGTACGTACCCTTCTTTGACCACGCCCCGTTTCGTTGGAAAGGAAAGCTAGGTGGGGATATTCTGGGCGGATCTATGCAGCCAAACAGCGTTGCCGATGAGCTACGGGGATGCAGGGCCTTTTCGTTGGAGATTGCGACTCGGAAGTTGGAAAATAAGTTGACATGATCGCGTACTCGGCTGCATGTTAGAGTTGGGAGTACTGGCAAGTGACTACATTATTCAGGACACAAGTAAATCATGACCCAGACGTGTCGAGTCGGCCAGAGTTACATGCCCGTGATCGTAATCCTTCAAGCTTCATCCAACGAACAGACATGGAGTAAAATACACGCCTACGCACGCCGCCTCTTGTGATGACGTAACTCATTCGCTTCCGTAATACTCGCTCTGAACCCCGGTCGCTCTCCCGTCTGCGATGTGCGGCGTTTCCGGCTCTTGAGGGGCAGGCCCAAGCTCGATCCATCAGAAAGCGAAGTGATCCTAACAGGTGCGGATGCCGACGTGTCAATATGATCCACTCAACCGAGATAATCGCTATTATATACCTGTTCTGATCATCCTCGTCGTTGGCAGCCTGGGTGACGTGGGTACTTGGGCCATCTGTGGGGGCTTGTCTGAGAGACAACGACGACTCGGTCCCAAGATCAGCCTTACCCGACCACGGCCGGAGCAAATCACAGAGGGGAGGGGACTGCGGGGAATAGCTCAAAAACTGTTGAATGGTAGGTATTATCGCCTCCGCAGCAGGGCGCGTCTCCACTGCTGACCAACAATGTTGAATCAAATTCCAGTGAGTGTCATTCAACATCCGAGACTCTGGTCGGCCTGGCTTGTGTCCCTTCACCAAGCGGGACACGACGGCTGCGTCTTGCCGGATTTCCGACCATGGTTGTTTGCCAGACAAAACCTGAAAGGGTATCAGCATGGGCCTGGCATCTGAGTCCAGCCAACTTGCTTGGAGAGCGACACAACCAAACGAGTATATATCCGACTTGGTTGTCCAGTTGAACGTCTCCTCGTCAACCTGCTCTGGTGCGATCCAGCGCAGGGCTCCCGGTCTCGTCGTGGATCTTTGGAGATAGGACAATGCTTCTGGAATATTCCCTACCAAGGAAGCATATCCAAAATCGGCTAAGCGCGCGGTGTAGTCTGCATCGATAAGCACGTTACTCTATCCTTCGGTTAGAAAAAGAGAACGTTAAAAGGTTTCTACTTTGACGCACGCTGTTCAGGTCACCATGGACGATTGGAAAAGAATGCACTGCGGTGTGTTATTCCTTTCAAGTCTTGGTAAAGATGATAGTGACCCACGGTAGTGCAGCCCATTGACAATGTCCAGCACCTATCACTCAGGGTTAGAGGACGTGGATGTGGTAGACGTTCAGTGGACGCACAAACTGGAGACGGTGTGCCAAACCTAGACCATGGTCATGCTTCACTAAGAAATGGTGGAGGGATTCATTGGGCATCCATAACGACACCAAGGACATTGCGCCACGCATTCCAAACCCATAAGCAATGCCCAAGAACGGAACGACATTGATGTGATCGAGTCTCCTCCAGATTCCCAGCTCTCGACGGAGCATCCACGAGGCGGTTTAGATCACACTTATTGGTTATGTATGAGATGAGTTACCTTGTCAGATCTATTGTTCGTATTTCCATCTATTGCGAACTTGAATCGGAATGCCTTTACTGCCACCTGGGGGAGAGGTAAATAGCAGGCTGCATGAGTCATGTACTGAACTCGAACCTCCTTTGGTGAACCGTCATGGCACCAACATTTATATACATCACCGAACCCTCCTCCAGCGACATACTGATCATCGCCCTTGAAGATATAGGGTGTGAGATTCGGTGGAGGGGGGAAATTTGCACTAACAAAAGTTGATTTGAATGAAGAACATATTAGATCATCGTACTGCAGGCTACCGGAAAGACATACTTGAAGTTGGATATTCGACACTGTCCGAGGGGTTCCACCGCGGCCGAGAGTGGGTGAGGTGTGGGTGCATTACATAGGAGGGCAGGAAGTGGTGCGGTTACTAGCTGTTGAGAAGCGTAAGCAAACGAAAATTATTTTGTAGATAATAACGTCCGAGAACGATTCAAAATGACCTACTTGTTCACCAGTGTGAAGAGGTACAAAAAAGTGCTGGGAGACACTGGGAGGAATGTGTGAACGAACTTCATTGTAACGTACGTCAAGGAAATTTTGAAGTGGCTGAGACAGCAAAGAATGAGTGTTGGTGTTAGACCATACTTGGAGGGAGGAAATTACCTGATGGCGTGATGGAATTCAACCAGGGTACTCGCCATAAATATATCCCTCCATCCCACGCTGTTGATACCACGAATTCACCAGAGGGAGAAAAACATACACAGCTGACTTTTTGATCATGACGTGGATGTTGTCCGAGGGGATTACCGGTAATTACGTCCCAGAAGCGAACGGTGTAGTCAAGGGATACGCTCGCAAGGGTCGATCCATCTGGAGAAAGGGAAAGGGAGAGTAGTATGCTGGTGTGGCCTGTCCACGGGAGTCCGATTTGTTCTCCCGTATCGGAGTTCCAACAACGAATTGTCTCGACGTTCGAGGCAGAGAAGAGCCTGCTGCCGTCGCGTGACCACAGCACATCACGGACCCACCCTCGGTGACCCTTCAGCGGACCAAGGATGAGTGTCCCAGTCCCGACGTTATACACGCGGACGTCATCAAGCACCGTGCCACAAGCGAGTTTCGTCCCGTCGGGAGAGAAACAGAGGGACCAAACAGCCTTGCCGCCATGGATGGGATATTTGGCCATTCTCCCTTCCATGGTGTAGATAGCCACGCTCGAAATACCAACCGCAACGAGTCGCTCATCTGGCGAAATGGCAATCGTGGAGAAGTATTCCAAGTGAGTCCATTCTTCGACAAGTTCGTGCGATTCCGTGTGCCACACTTTGATGCTTCCACTCCAGTCACTGCTCACGATCTTTGTGCCATACCGGGTCACAGCAAGACCGCATATTCGGCTCTCCTGCTTCATTGACGTCCCCTCTTGCTCCCCGTTCTCCAAATTCCATATTTTCACGGTTCCGTCATCAGAGCCGGTGACAACGCGCCGTCCGTCAGGGAGATACGCGAGCCTCCAGGTATAGTTGTAGTCATCATGCGCCGGGATTACCGGATGTAGCTGAGGACCATCGTCGTAAGACCGATATGGTGCGAGGCTTGACATGTTGTGATTTGGCGGTTAGTTGCAAGGGTATCGAATCGCCGGGTTTGCAAAGGTGCGCGGGGAAAAGAATGAGGGGACTTTCACAGCTTGTATACCACGAGCCTCGAGGTAGAGAGGCAACGCAGTGGCCTTCTTTCAGCGCCAAATCCCGACGACCCTTGCTCTCATGCCACGCAATGTTATAATTTTTGCCTCGTGGGTCGTCATCTCGATATGGTGACTTCCTCCACTGCCTGGGAAACTGAGATGATTCCCATGGGAACTGCGCAAAGCATCGGGTCTCTCGTCGGGACTTCACACGACAAACCAAGGGAGTCCACCACCATGCATTACATTCGGGCATTCAATCGGACTACACCAGACAACACCATCGTAGCTTACTCAACCTTCCTTCGGGAGGTACCGGATACCTCTGTGTGGACAAGTCGATTCCTTTGGCGATTCTGCGACAGGCATCAGCACATCTGACTGAATAACGGAGACATATCACGCTTACTGATGGGAACAAACTCTCCGTCGAGAAGCGATCCCTTCAAGTTGTAGTACCAACTGATCGCGTCCAGCCTGCCGCGCGAGCAACCGACGGCAGGCGTGTACTGTGACAACACGAAACCATTTCAGATTCGACAGGCTGAATGATGAAGGTACTCTTGGAACTTACGCCTCCCGATCCTTGCTCCAGCGCAGAAAGTATCTCCGACAAGGTGTAAGTTCGATCCGAAGAAGGCGTGATCCCGGCGTTTGCGAGCCACGTGTACGTGGGGAGCTTCTGGAACAGCTGGACGATGGTCTGGAAGTACGCCACGGCCTTTGCCAACGAAACGGAAGAGAGTTGGTCAGTCATGTTCACTACGGCGTTATGAGCAGCTTACCTCGGATCCCTCGGGGTTTCCCTCCAGTAAGCAAGAAGGCTGAAGCGTGCTATTAAGACGAACTTAGGGTGCCTCTGTGGGGATAAAACACACTGGTCGCTACCTGTAGCATGTACCGTGCGTCGCCCATTCATGCTAGTGGACTGCGATCAGCGCAATCTCCATGTAGACCGAAGCACCCCTGACGTACGTTCCAAAGGTGCTCGTTGGTACCATCAGCGTTCAACCAAAATTGTTGCATATAATCCAGCGTCGAAGTGGCTCCTTGATCGGCGAGAAGCTGGAGAGGAGCATCAATTCAAGTTGTTGCACATCCTGGATCATTCGACGCGCCTCGCGGATGTTATAGTGGGCACGGGAAGGATCGCAGTTTTCAGTGTATGTGCCGTCACAACTATTCAAGGATGAAGGTAAGCGATGATAGGCGACGTGGATGGGGCAATGAACGGACTTGTCTGGCCATAAGCCTACGAAGCAAATGAGAACGGCCGGCTCTTTATAGAATGATCACACACCATGAATCGTCCAGCTATCAGCAGGGCTTCCTGGGACATTCGTGTCCCAGAACTTCCGGGACAAGAAGTCAGCATCAGCAAGAGGATACTCGGCGAGGAGATAAATGCCTGGGTCTGCAGCAAGATGCCCTAGAGTGCACCGGAACAAAGTGAGAGACAGTATCCTCGAGCTGTGAAGAATAACATACCCCTGGGTACTCAGTGCAACATGTGTCAGCTACGTCCGTGTTCTGACAAGAGACAGGGCCAGAACTCGAACACCCGGAGCTAATACTACCAAAGAGGTAGGGGTCGACCGTGTTCGTCGTGAACGTCGATGGTCCAAATATTTGGGCTACCAGGGAAAGGTATGGGTGCATTTTCACCACGACGTCAAACTCCTACCTCCAGGTATTTATAGCGACAGGTGTAGGCCTAGATTTTGACAGGTCAGAATACAGCTTGCTCGCATTCGGCGCGCCCTTACGAATGAGAACCAGAGAGAAGCAAATCGCAGACCCGTGATACCACTGGTGCACAGAATCCTCCCACAGCTGGATCCTGCTGAGAGATAAGACCCAAATCCGGGCCAGCGTAACCGAAACCCTGAGGTCTCGAACCAGAAGTGTGCCAGTGGCGTTGGTTTCCCAGTGGAGACATTGTCATAGCGCGCGCACACGTCAAATCGACGACTCGGGCCCAATGCAAATATCCCTCATTGGTGAACCATTTCAATGATGGGCCCGTCAACATGGGCAACGCAGAAACTAAGATGTTTCTTGAAGTAAAATTGGATTGCAGGAATGCCGCATCAGGCTCGATCTCGCAACCTGCGGCCACGCACCTTCCGTGTGTTAAGGAGGCATGGACCATGATGGCAGATGTGACCAAAAGAAGCTCAGAATTGGTTTGGATAGAACAGTGGGAGTCATCGACCGAAATGAAAAGAATTCGAACCGTGAGATAGGGTTCAAGTTCAACTGCGTCCGTGATTTGTCCATACTCAATCGTCGCACGTTTGTGGTGGCGACGCCTTGAGCTTCTTCTTGACGCCGTATTCGTTAGAGAGGAAAATCTCGTGGGGATATTCTGAGCGGATCTAGTCGTGTGGCCGAACAGCGTTGTCGATGAGCTATGGGGCGCAGGGCTTTTCCGTGGGAGATTGTGACTCGCAGGGTCACATAGTTAACGATCGCATACTCATTGACTGCTGCATGTCAGAGCTGGGGAGAGTATATAAGTGTAAATTACGTCGACGCCTTATTGAAGCTAGTACTGGCAAGTAAATATATCATTCAGGACACAAGTAAATCTAGATCAAGACCCAGATGTGTCGAGTTGGCAAGAGCTACGTGTCCGTGAATCATACGCGGAATCCCTCATCCAACGAACAGACATGGAGTAACATGCACACTTACGCACGGCGCCTCTTGTGATGACGTAACTCGTTCACTTCTGCGGTGAACCTCGGTCGCTTTCCCAGCGATGTGCGGCGTTGCTCGCTCTCGTGGGGCGGGTTCAAGCTCGATTCATCAGAAAGGGAAGTGATCCTAAAGGTGTGGGTGTAGAAGGTTTATCAATCCGGAAAGGCCCCCATGGCAATCGAGTGATCCAAACATTGGTGTTTCCTTTCTACTGAAGATGAAATCGAGCACACCATCAAAAGAAATTTATACTATTGTCCCGCAGATTATTCTTTCTCCCCCAGCACGAGATCCACCGCATTTCTCCCGTTGGAATCTCGCTGCGTTTTCACTAGTTGCATTCAAATAGGCAACTTCCGTCGGAGTCCTGTCATGATGGTGAACATGCATTCCTTGTTGACACGAAATGTCAGACTCACAAATACGCAGCAATATCCATCGGGAGTGGGAGTGATGCCTCGCTCCAGGTTCTCAGCTGGTAAGGCGTTGCCAACGGCGAGCGCCGCCAAACAAGAGAGGACAGCGAAGGGAGAGAAACGCATTGTGATTGAATTGACTGGAGGTGGGATTGAGTGCTTGGTGTGCTGGGCCAGCTAATAGGACGTACGTGTTTTTATACCTTTTCTCAAAGTGATCAACTCGCGATATCGCGGCGCCCTTAAGATGGGTGTACCCGCACGACGTACCGCGCCAGCCCATGGAGATAAAGGATCCTCGGCGCAGAAATTAGATAAAACAGGAAAGGAGTACATGGGAATTGAGTGTCTTGGCTTTCTCGCACAATATCCCAGAAGATCTGCAATCTGGCGACTAAAACCCGAGAGCAAATATTATAATCTGGTTGCAATACTTGTACACAGTGCTTGGATGTGCGAAATGCTTGCTCATTTCCTCGATCCGCCAAGCAGTCAATTCTTTGTATCCTTAGGTACCGGCGCTTCCCGGAGTCAATAGACCCCATCCTCGAAGCCTCTGCGCCGGCACCATCCGATCGGCTCTATTAGTACGGTGTGATCGTTACTAGTACGACCACAATACCGCAGGCAGAGCGCTTATCCGGTTTCAAGATTCTTCAGGTGAGGCTCGACTGTGCTTTCACCTCGTCTCTCTTCGTTCCCCTTTCACTATGCCATCGTATTTGTTAGGTTCGCTAGAAACCGCGGCACAGACACGGCACAAGGTGCGTTGATTGCTAGAAGAAACGAACTTGGCAGGACTAGCTACGACCTACTATGAGGACTCCAGCCACTCCGCCAGGACCCCTGCCACTGCCTACGAGTGCTGAGGACCTAGGCTTCCCCGGTACAGCGTGTTTGCAAAAGTGCGCGGGGAAAAGAGGAAGGCCACTGCATTGCCTCACCTTTACCTCGAGGCTCGTGGTATACAAGCAGTGGTGGTCTTTGGTGTTTCCCACCCAATTCTGACGACCGCGTACGTATCTGGTGGATCACCTAGTGAAGGGCAGACAACTGTTTGCATTCCGACTCTAAGGCCTGCGCTCCGAGCACTTATATGCATTCTTCCAAATCCTTACCAGCAATCCGTCACGGTGCGAGTTTGCGAATCGGGGCTCGTTCGAGAGTCGTTTTTGCTACTCAAGTCGTCGTACCTCGGAAATCGACGAAACAAATTAACCCATACTTGTCCACCCTTCCAGGGCAAACTCCGTCTCACCCGGTTACAAGTGCACTCGTCAAGCCTCAGGCTGAATCGATTCGCTCAGAATTTCTTCTCCTACACAGATAGACTCATACCTGTCCCTGCACGGCGGGATGTATGAAATGACACACGACACCATGGATGATTCGGAACATATCAAACGGGATCTCAGCAAGAACATTGTCAACTACGACCGTAAATTGGTTGGCGGTATGTCCATGGAAATCGCCATCTCTCACCAATCGAATAAAGATGGAACGAAATGCGCGCCTACACACACCGCTTCTTGTGAGGATATCATTCTGCTGTAGTCACTCTGAACCTCGCCTGCTTCCCTGGTGCCGAACGATGGCCCCCGCGGGATCCGCCCGTGCTCGACGTAACAGCCAGCGAAGTGATCCCATCATTGTTATATGCACATTCTGGTGGCGTAAAGTAACCCTTCATAGTAACGCCATACGTGCTCAAGAGCTTACCCTCGCCGCATGGAACAAACCGAATGCGCCGTTCGTTGACGAAAAGTCCATCGTGAAGCTTGTCCGCATCCTCTGCACTGAGGCCGGATATCCCATTATCTCTGTCGCGAAAAACGCCTTGCGGCCAGTTAACGATCGTGTATCCTTTTCTCCGCAGGTCCCCGTCGAGGGTGGACCAAGGGAGGCGACCATTGGATAACTTGAAGCCGATGTCACCTGTACACATGGTGGCCGAGTGATTGAGCACGTCTTTCATGCAGGTGATGGAATGACTCACGAAGCATGTCGACGAGTTTTTGTTTGATTCTATCGATCTTGCGGATCTTTTTAGAGTCCCCATTGGGTGCCGAAGGAAAGACTGACATCGAAGACTCGATCACAGAAGTATGCCTGTAGTAGAGATTTGGGAATTAGTTCAAGACTCGAGTATTTTGGAATGGCTCGAGTAACCGTTGACTACGACAAATATCGGTACTTTTGCCGTTTGCAAGACGGATGAAGTTGATTTAGCTATTAGGAAGACATACTTACATCGAGTTCTGATTAACATCCGCTATACTTTCCGGTCCGGTCAGTAGAGCGTTCGGTATGGCCAAAGGTAAGCTTGAAGGGATGAGTTCGTGAGGAACACGAAGCCCTTTTGAAGTCGCGAGATCGAGCTGCAAGCAATGGTTTGGTGAATGGACGTGAGCGATGGTTGAACATTCATACCAATTTACGTAGACGAAGTTCAAATATGCGCTGGCACTCGTCGAGCCCGAGGGAGGGATGTGGAAGGATGAACAGCAAGCCCACTTGATCAGACATGGGTGACGTTTCCCAAAAGTCGTTTTCATCGGGATGCGGGTTCGATATGGGAGGGATAGGGTGTGAAATGGGCACCACGGGTGGTGTAATAGAATGAGTCGTCGTAAATAGCTTTGAAGCAATGTAAGTAAGTGAGTAGAACACTATGACCCGCAAATGCTCACACCTCCAACGTTGACTCAGTGTCATAGATGTGCGTAGACACCTCCGTGCATCGCGCGGTGTTACGCACCGGGTTGAAATTTGCCAGCCTTGCCTGTTAGATGGAGAGAGCGATGGGTATGAATACGGAGGTACATCTAATGAGAGTCCTTACCCGATTCTCGACAGAATTCCACCAAGGTACTCGCCATAAATAAATCTGTCCACCCCATCCTAATGATGCCACGAATTCACCGGAGGGTGAGAAACGAACAGCATTGACTCGTTCATCATGCTGTAGATGTTTTCCGATGGGATTGCCAGTAGTTGCATCCCAGAAACGAACAGTTTTATCATAGGACGCGCTCGCAAGGATCGATCCATCTGGAGAGAGGGAGAGAGAGAGTATGGAGTCGGTGACCCGTCCACGGATGTCCGATTTGTTCTCCTGTATCGGAGTTCCAACAGCAAATTGTCTTGTCGTTCGAGCCAGAGAAGAGCCTGGTGCCGTCGCGTGATGGTATCCTACGTAAGCGGAGGCACGAAGCGGCGTACGGATGTGGTCTGCGAGAAAGCTAAGCGAGGTGGCCAGGTTCTTTCTTCTTCCTGCCACCTCCAGCTAGCTCGAGCAATTCCTCGCTCGCATCCGTCTTTTCGTTTCGTCGTCACCAATCACACAGTAGCGTTGTTTCACAAGTCATGGCAGACCCCACTAGAGAACGTTGCCCAGACTACGCACTCCCGGAATTCGACGATGAGAGAACTGTTTTCACCGTAGACGGAAAGACTAACGAAGAGGCGGTGGAGATCCTCAGGGCCCTGTGGACCATCCAACACACAAGGGACATCGAAGGATGGGAGCGTCGGCGAGAAGCCAACGCAGAAGACGAGAGGCAGCGCCGTGAACAGGGTGAGCTCGAAGCGGAACAACAACGCGCCCTTCGTCTAGAGGAGGAAGAGGAAGCCAAGAAGGAGGAGAAAAAGAAATACAAGAA
>JBBPRK010001120.1:0-14775 GCA_038093075.1 Boletus patriciae
TGACGAGGTGGCGGGCGTACGTGCCAGACGACGAGAACGTAAACGACCATGGCTTCTCGACGTCGAGAAGCGTCCACGGATACGCTTGCATCGGCATTACAGAACGCTCCACGCGCGGGTGGTCTTTGTGCATCAACCAGTGGGCCCACGTCACATTTTCGGGATCGGGTATCGCATTGACCCCGAAATACGCGAAGCCTCCGTCGTATTCTTCCCCAACTTCGATGATCGAATGTCCGATTTCATGGCGGAGAACGGCGGCGCCGTTTGCAAGCGAGGCAGTCGTGGTACTTGGGATTGTACTAGATCAGTATCGTTTTCAGATCATGTCAGCAGCTGGCTTACGTGTATTCCCCCCCGATGCCTGAGGATGGATTGAGCGTTCGTATCCCCTTCTGGATAACAAATAAGCTTACCGCCGTACAACGGATCATTCCCTGCGAAGAAGAGAGTTTTAGTTCATCAAAAAGACAGTAATAGAATCCCAACCTAGCAAAATCGCGTAATCACACTTGTCACCAAGAGACGCGCAAGCAGCAAGCGCCACGTCAGAGTTGTTGGCGTACAAGGCTCTTAGTTCCGTGCCGTCCCTGTACAGACCAAATGGCGTGCTGCGGAAAGGGTCTCAGCGTGCGATGTTCGGATGTACATCGTGTACCCTCACTCCTTTGCGATCCCACCGACACCAATACCGCTCTGTCATCGGACGTTAGCACGGACATAGTTTCATGCGCAAGCTCAACAGAACCTCTTTGCTAGGAGTAAAGACAGCCCAGAGATTGAGCAAGGGTTTGACAGTGAAAAACGTCTGATTCGTCGACAAGTCGCTCGCGAGTCGAGTGGCATCCTCCAAGAATTTCTGCCGTTCCCTGGCGGTATCTGCGACGCGTCAACCCCCCACCACATATACCGCGAACAGATCACGTACAACCGTCCGCAAAGAACGCGAGGTCGACGCGATTTTCCGCGGGCCCGGAGGTGATCAGAGGTATGAGTTCCAATCGTGGTAGGTCGACATTCAAAAGGTGGACGTTGGAGGTACCATCCCGCGAAAAGAAAACTTGGGTCGAGGCGCGTCCAAAACTAAGCAACGAGGCAGCGATATCGTTTGAACAGTGCAGCTGGGCTTGCGATACCAGGGCGTGTACGTCGTGAGAGAGCAACCGAACCACCTTCAGGCTTGCCCGAGGATGGGGAACGGGAACCGGGGTCACCTCCTTGACGACGTTCTGGTTGGTCAGATCTTTGTGTATCTGTGCCGACCGAAAGGAGACGAGTTCGCAGAGGCCGTCGAGAGGGTCTGCTCGCAGCACGAGTTCCCAAGGCCGTGTGTGGGCTCCAGTGGCGGCAGCGCCGCTCGCAGCAACGCTACCGAGTACACTGCATGCAACATAGACAGGCAAGCATTTCATGATTTGCCCAGACCGGTTGTATACTTGACCGATAGTAAAATTTCCGGACGTGAGGATTCGGAGGCGGCCAAGACGGTAAACAGCCGAAAACAGCGATCATTGGGCTATTGGCCAAAGGAAGATCACGCATAGAAACGACGGTCTTGCCCTACTACTGTTTCACACACAACTAACAGTAATCAATCTAAGGAGTCCCAATCTTCTCGCTTTGAGGACTCGGAGGTTGGTGCCAGACAGGGGATGAACACTACACCTGCCGTTTTAGGAACCGGAATTCGGTCCCCCGGTTAAATAACTCCCGGCTGGACACGATCCTCTTGGTAGAGCACCACGATGACACTGGATAGGACATCAACCAAACTTCACATACCCCACCCTTCAGGGAACTTTACCCTTGTCGGTGTTTTAGAGCAGTTGGAACCGCGTCAACCGATAAATGGAAGAAAGATCGCTCTGGTGGGTCCCCCTGCCTGCTATGCTCCATAATTCTTGTTATTGAGAATCGCACGCAGATCCTGCATGGAACTATGGGGTGAACTACAATTAATATACCTTTCTATAGGTTTTGTTGATACTTCTCTCAGACATAAAGATTACCTATTCCAGAAGCGGCTCGCATCGAGGTTGCCATTCGACTCCTTTAGGTTCGACTTTCGGTACGGGACTGATACTACGCGGTTTGTCCCGGGTCACTAAAGTCCTGCAGGGGAAACCATGAAAGTGATGGCCAGTGGAGACAAGGAGGAATTGCCGACGATGTCGAAGACCTTGTGACGGTCGTCGCTTATCTCCGCTCCACCCATGGTTATGAAGTTGACATGGTCGTTGGACACTCTCGTGGCTCCGTTGCTGGCATGCATTGGCTGTGCACGGCCGAAGACGGGAGGCGCGTACGCGCTCTAGTCAACGTGTCAGGACGTTACCGAATGCATGTGAGACCCTGCAATCCCTTTTTTCCGCACAAAGTGAAATAATTTCAATTTAGCGAATATATGGTGACTATGACAGATCCTATGGATTGATGAGATGTTCACAACCTACAGACCATGCCGAAGCCTACAAGAAAGAATTCACGACCAAAGGATATTACGACTGGAATGTGGTGGTCGCGCGTAAAGCTGTTGTGCAGAAGATATACCCTCGTGATTTGGAGGAATTCTCGCGTTGGAACTCGGGTATCGTTTGGGACAAATTTCCACCGTCCATAGATGTCCTCACCATACACGGTCTCGCTGATAGAACAGTACCTGTGTGAGTAAATCTTAGGTCGGTAAGGAGAAACCGCTCACGTTAACCTGTAGGTACGACGCGATCACCTACGCGCGTGTGTTTGGAGCCAGGACACCCGGGACACATAACCTACATCTTATTGAGGACGCGGATCATAACTTTACAGGGGTAGGGAGCCTTGGCCTGGTTCCGCAATACACGGAATTGACCTCTTTCCATTTAGCGTCAGGATGAAATCGTTGACTGCATCCTCGAGTGGTGGGAAGCAAAGTGTTCGGAATCTTTGGTCACAGGGGTATTCAGAACAGGAATTCGGAACAAGCTGTAGGTGTCACAAAATTCTGAGTTAGAGGAAGGAGAAATGTGAGTTGCTTTGGGAGTAGATCCATGTTCAAGCTCATGCATTGAGGCGATACCTTGACAGGCTGACAAACGAGACTCGACGACGGATACCACGTTTTCACTGGATGGCGACGATCACGTTGGCGACGGTAGATCCGAGTCGTCTGTCGGATCTTTTGTACACCTCGATTTCCCGCGTGCCTATGGATCTGCGAATATACATATTTGAACACGAAGGTCTTTCCTAGCTATTCGGACCGATGTCCACTTCGTTCTATCTACCGCCTAGCGCACGGCAGCGGTTTCGCCGGGGTGGGGCGAGTTGAACTTCTAGCTTTGTGCCTCGTTGGTAAGGCGCATATGCATGGATTGCCGCGATCGAGGGGAATGCACTGTAACGTAGACGGAAATCTCAAAAAGGAGAGTGAGTGACCCGCCCAGAAGCATCGCGTTGGTAAGGTGTGCGCGAATCGGTTTGGAAGCATTCATCCGCAGTTCGCATCCGGGAATCACACGGAGGAGTCCCACCTTCATCTCAAGAGCTCCATACCCCCGTAACCCGACGATTCGCAACTGATCGCAGACTTCTCTGTCAAGTTCTCGGCATCATTTGGGGTTCCTTTGCACCCAGCGAAAGCCCCCGAGAGAAAGGAATCCTAGGTAGGATTGATAACACTGGAGAACAGCGGTAGCAAAGTTATGGCCAGATACATGGCGGCGTACGGTAGGTGGCTACAGCAGAGAACTTGAATAGTACTAAATGCAGTGCAATACGTTGGTATGGTAAACAAAGCAAGCGACGATAGGAATGGAGACGATACATGGATTACGGAGTCCTTCCATAGACAATTGTGATTAGATGTTCCTCGTCAACGACAGAGCTATACGCTGTCCAAAACAAGCGTCCCTCCTGTGAACGGGCATTATCACCTCGAAACGAGGCCGAGGCTCGAGATAGAGTGTGGAGTGGGGTAGAAATATGTATGATTAAGGTGTGGGGCTGGGTTTGGGTCGACGCGAATGATGATGATGGAGGCGCGTGACGTGGCAAGTCAACGTCAACCAAGACAGTGAATGACCTCGGCGGCAGCTGGCAGGATATTGCTGCGTTGGAGGTTAAAAGAAGACGGGAGCCACAGTGCTGGCGCTGGCGCTGACTGTGGTGCGCGGGGATCCGTACTTGGACGATTGAGGATAGGAGCGACCTCTGGGGTCGAGCGTCGACTGCGACTGAGCACCTTGAGTGCCAGAAGTGGACTTTGGTTGGCTGTAGGTGGCCTGGTATTGAGAGGCAGAGTGGTTGTGCTGGTTGCTCATGGTGGGGTGTGTGGGTGTATGACTGTGATAGTCGGTCGCAAGAGGTTTAAATAATCCGAACCGAATGACATCGCCTCGCGTACAGTGCCGGGGAGGTGACGGAAGCTGAATCAAGAAAGAAAGGTGACGAACCATGCCGGACGACACAGGACCGATACGGAGATCATTGTAACAGGTTTCTCACACGGGGCGCTTGGTGGCCTTGAGAAGATGAGACATATGTACAATACTCGCTGCGGTTGACAAGAGCCATCATGATGGCACAGCCAGAACGTGGCGCGTTCCTGCCGCAGATCCGCTATCCGCGCCCACGTTCGGCCTTTCCCGATCCAACTGTCAGGCCGGACCGCGTCCCTTCATGCCGTGACGCAGCAGATTCATATGCGCCAGGGCACGGGCAGTCCAAGCGTTCCTTGGCTATCCAGGTGCACCACGCAGTCGGTCATGCTGTGTGCAAGTTGTATGATACGTAGTAGGCTCACCAAGCCTGAGCTTGGCAACAAGTCACTGAACTATGCTTGCGTGCTCGCAGCGATGGAGGACATCACGTGAGTTACCGGTTCTCTATCGACGACGACGCAACGACCGAGGCCCCGAGGAGCCCACAAGCTCCTACACTTGGATCGTGCGTTGCCGGCGGAAGGGGCGATCTATGCAACTCTATGTAGTCAAGTACCCGAAGGGTTGGCTCTGGCTGCCCCACCCGTTGTCGTGCCCACGGTCTTCCACTTCTTAACCCTCTCTTCATTCCTTTTCATTCGGAACTTTGAACTTTGAGCTTCTTGCGCTGTCTCTGGGGTCACTGCAAATCCCTGGCTGGCGGTAGGTGCATTCCGTGAGTGGAAAAACACCAAACCGTGCGCTTGCTTGAACGAATCAGCCTCGGGCAATACATACATCATATTCCCGAGGGTGTCTGGACAGCCATCATACATCGTAACGCACGGTCGTCTCCATTCTTCGATACAAACAAGCTCAAACCGCACCCACAACGAGACCTTCGCCGCATCAATACTCTCGCAGAATCTCCGTCGCTTGCCTAGGAAACTGTCACAATGATCTTCCCGCTAAAGAAACTCAGCTCGGGGGTCCTTCTATGCCTCAAGGAAGATCCACTCGCCTATTCTTGTTCTCCGCCATCTCGCGGTGTGCTTGCTGAATCTCGTTCCAAGGGTACACCTAAGCAATCGAGTTCAAGTAGTCCGTGGCCGACGGGTCAGATCAAAAGCTCCCGAGAAAGACTCGAACCTTATGAATATAGGTTCGTATCGGCCCGTTGCCTTCCGCCCCTGTTATCTGATCGACTATCGTTCTAAAGCTGGCAATTCCTTTGTTGAGGTCTTTGGCCCTCAGCTGGACCGTGTTGACCCACCTGTTGATCAGCTCCGTCTGATAATCCAAACTCCGAGACCGCAGCGTGGATCCCTGGATCTTGAGTCGCTTATACAGGATCGGCCGTAGATTGACCGAAGGAACCTCGCTTCCTTTGGATGGTATTCTTTTAATAAGAGTTTCGCGGATAGTAAGCGTCCATGTTTACCGCTCAGTAACCCAAGGAGGGTCATCCTCCCGTCAATTGCCAGAGAGTCAATGTTCTTTTCCCAATGGGTGCGTCCAACGACATCAATTACGACATCGACTCCTTTGCCGTTGGTTGTCTTCTTCACTTCTTCTGCGAAATCGTCGCTGGTGTAGTTCACGGCGTGGGTCGCCCCATTTGGGATCGAAGTGAGCCAATCCAGCTTGTCCCTGGTTGACGCCGTTGCTGTAACGGTGTTCCTGTGCGGTGATTAGCACACCGCAATCACCCCATACATACAAACTTGAAACATTAGAAGCACTCACGCGTCGAAAACGCGTGCAATCTGAATTGCCGCGACACCTACACCGGAAGCACCAGCATGAATGAGAACGTTATCGCCTTTCTTTATTTCGCCATATTTAACCAGTGCTTGATAGGCTGAACACAGGATGAGGAAGAATGATCAGGCCCCTTGATACCCGATGTATGGCCGTCACTGGGCGTGGAATCGCCGCGCGTACCTGTAATGTAGTTTTCGGGAATGCTTGCTGCTTCCGTCCAAGACAAGTGGGCGGGTTTCTTGATCAGTAAACCTTGGTTACATACAACGTACTCGGCGTATGCTCCCTACGGACGAAATCGTGAGACCGTTTTGTCATAGATTTCAGAGACTCCGAGATACATACACCCCCAACGAGGCCGTACACCTCATCGCCCAAGGCCCACTTTGTAACGCCAAGCCCAAGCTCGTTCACAATGCCGGAGAATTCGACACCAAGAATGTGGGATGCACCCGGAGGCGGAGGATAGATGCCCTCACGCTGGTTCAGATCCGAGCGATTCAGGCCGAACGCTGCGATCTGAGAGCGCCGTGAGTCGGGTATCACGGTATTAAGGGGTCAGATGATGATCGGAATGTGCACTTACTTTGACCAGCACTTGTCCCTCGTTTGGCTGAGGTCGCTCGATATCCCCGATATAGAGGTTCTCGATGGGACCTTTCCCGTTTTTGATTAACACAGCACGCATCATTGTGGACATCCTGAGTGGAGAAGCGATGATGGTGGTATGAGTCAGAGTCTCAAGTATCACAGGTGAACCAAATGTGGCCATTTCTTGTGACACACCCACTCAGTGGACTAACCGCACACGATCGTGATCAATGCAGCACGGCAAAAGGGTGGTTACTAAATCTAAACCCGGAACAAGGGCTTTGAATCACTGGTATGACTCAGGGAATGATGAGCCCAATTTGGTAAGCTTGAGGCAGGGAACTTGAAGTCAGTCGGGTTTCAGACTTCATTGGTCGAGGCTGGCGGTCATATCCGAACAGGGCGTAGGTTAGATAGTTGAACAGCCCGAGGATGAACGTTCCTCCCGCGTTGGTGGCGAACGATCGCGGGATAAAAGTGAGTTTGCGAAGTTTTAAGAAGTCACGGATACGGTTGAAACGTTGAAGGGCTGGTTAGCCGTTAGCATCCCTGTCTGACTAAGCAAGGGATGGCGATGGCTGTGTTTGCGTCGGGAGACTGCGGAACCAAGGTTTGCCCTTCTCTGCGACAGCACAGTCCCCCCTTGTGAATCGCAGGCGATTTTGCTCATGCGTCTTGCCAAGGAAGCCTCTTTGCCGCTCTCTGGCAAGCACTTCAACAAGGTTGAAGATGTCCAGGAGCTTTATGTCGAGCAAAAAGACGGGTAAGCCTGGTTCTCTCAACCTAGCCATATAGTACGTCAGCCTCATCTATCGCTTTAGCTTGCTTGGCGCACTAGATGCCACCAAGGGCATTTTGACGGGCCTACGGGAGTTCAATAAGAACGACTGGGTCGTCCGATATCCCTTACTGCAGGAGCAGCCCAGCGACGAATCCGTCGAACCTACATCGTCAGAGCCTCGCCGTTCCGTCCGCCACTCTCTGAGCTTTGCCGACGATCCATCCAGTCGGACCGAAATCGTCTACACTCCTTCCCGTCAATGCTCCACTCGTACTGTAACTTTGGCATCAATCGCCGATGCCCAGGAAAACCCTGGCGAGCCCGCCGATGAAAATGAGGAGGACTCGACGGATGGGGGAACTTTTTTTGACAAGTCCGGTGACTTCAACATCCTCCGACTTGATCTCAAACTCGGTCCCCATGGTTCTTCGACTTCTCCCGCAGCACTGGTCTCCCAATTGGAGAAGGGGTCAATTGCCAACCTCCTGGATGAGCGTATATCCGCCGCTCTCCAACACATGGACAAACTTCGACTTCGTGTCGAGGATACCGCATCCAAGGTCTTGGTGACAGGAGACCTCAACTCTGGCAAATCCACTTTCGTCAACGCCCTACTTCGACGGGAGGTAATGCCCGTTGACCAGCAGCCTTGCACAACCGCCTTCTGTGAAGTCCATGATGCAGCCGAAAATAGCGGGGTCGAGGAGGTTCACGTCCTCAAAGGCGGCGTGCAATACTCTGTCACTGATGACTCGACCTTCTCACGCGCCTCTCTCACTGACCTGGAGAGCATTGTGACGGACAATGAAGATGATCAGCCAAGGCTCAAGGTCTATTTGGCGGACAGCAGAGCTGCGTCGGAGTCTCTCCTCAATAATGGGGTTGTCGACATCTCTCTTATAGACGCACCTGGCCTTAACGTGGATAGCCTCAAAACCACTGCAATTTTTACCCGGCAGGAAGAAATTGATGTCATCGTCTTCGTCGTTTCAGCTGAAAACCACTTCACCCTGTCTTCGAAAGAATTTCTCTCGAATGCCAGCAATGAGAAGGCATACATCTTCATCGTGGTCAACAAATTTGAGCAGATCAAGAACAAGGAGAAGTGCAAACGGCTCGTTCTCGAGCAAATCAAGGATTTTAGTCCTCGCACGCATGAGGATGCGCAGGACCTCGTCCACTTTGTCGACTCCGTTGCCGCGCTTCGTCCCTATACCGCCAACCCCGCGCTTGACGACCTCGAATCATCCTTGCGCTCATTTGTTCTCACCAAGCGGACCAAGTCGAAACTTCAGCCTGCATCGACGTACCTATCTAAACTCTTGATCGAGGTCGACTTTCTTGTCAGCGCAAATGCCATCGTTGCCCAGACGGATATCGATCGTGCCATGGGCGACTCGGAGAGGGCGAAGCCGGTGTTTGAGAAGATGAGGAGTGAAAGGGAGAGGTTGGAGGATGCTCTAGAGAATGTCGAAGAAACCGAGGCGTCTACTACTGCAAACAGGACCAAGGCTATCCTCTCTAGTGCTCTTGAACGCGTCAGTTGTGGCCAACCTGGCGTTGACGATGCTGTCAGCCTTCCTTACTTCCCTGGTTTCTTTGCCATCTTGGACTACGCTCGCGACGTACGCAAAGCTTTACTCGCGAGCTTAGATGCCGCAGTCAAGGTCGCAGAGGATGAGGCTCGCCTTACTACTACGGCCGGTGTTAAAAAGATCAGACTTCTCGAGGATCAATTCCTCCCAGAAGGTGTGGAGCGATCACGTCGCATCTTCATGCCGGAGGCCATGTTCAGCGTCCGACCGGGTAAACAAGGCTCTACGCGCCGTCGTTCCTCCCAGACAGCGAGCGCTGTTGTTGCAGGTGGTGTATACAATCTTGGAATAGGTCTGTCACAACGTTCCGACATGCTAGACACTTCCATGCTCGATTTGTTCGACTTCAACCATCATCTGTGGATGCACTTTGGAGACGGAAAGACGGATGGAGAAGATGTCGAGGAGAAGAATGCAACAGCTCTTAGCATTCTTTCGGTGGGCGTAGGAGCTTTGACGATGGTTGGAGGCAAGGCGATCGGTATCCGCGGCTTCATCGATGGTGCTGTCCGCATCTCTGAGCTGTTTGCGGACGAGTCAGCAAGGAGATGGGCGGCACCTGTCATTGGCGCAGTGGTGGTTGGCGCTACGGCATACTTCATACTGGAACTTCCGAGCACGATACCCAAGACCATCGGACGCCGGATTCGGGCCTCACTTGTTAAAGTTGAGGATGGCACCACCGAACAAGAGCTATTTGTCAATGCGCATGCAGGACGCGTGAGTCGCGAAACACGCAAGGTGCTGCGATACGCGTCTTGGGATCTCCGGGAACGCTTTAGGACCGTCATGGAGACCAGAGGGAAGGAAGTTCAGAACGCAGAGGAACTCGAGAAGAAGGCAAGGAAGGCACTCGATTACTTCCATGGCGTCGAGCGCAATACGGGGGTCGTTCGCGACGATGCTAGTTTAGCCATGGCATTGTAAGCCAACCGTGAACCGTTTTGTAGGAATCTGTCTGTCAGGGAACGACCAGCGTGTTCCCCCCTCTCACTATGGTTTCTTTCTTTATCGTTATGTCATCTTCACCCGGTGTTCCGCGTGCTCCACTTTCTTAATTCACTCATGCATGCCTGTTCAGTACTTTTCCGATTTAGTCTCGTAACTTGTCAGAGACGATGTAGCCATCCATTTCGTACAAAATTATAGACTAGTGAAGCAAAAGTCGGAGTCAATGATTCATGATGTCATAACAACTGTAACTGTAGTGTGTAGTATGTACTCCCCGCCTTTAATTATGCCAGAGTGCCAAAAGCTGGATGTTTAAGATGTGACCTTCTCCTTGGTCGTGAGCCTTCCAGTAAAGGAGGGTATGTAGAGGTCTATCAGGGCAGGTGTAGGCTCAATGCGTTAGTCCACAAACCAACCAACCACCAACCACATCCGTCACGTTCCAAACGTGTCGACGCCGTACGCGCGATCACGCTCGCCTTCGCTTCTTCGCGTCGTCATTATTCGTAAATCCAGTCCCTGGTGGTGCGGCGCCAAAACTCGGATCTCCACCTGCGCGCCTCCGCTTCCCCCCGTTTCCGAGATTGTTTTCCGACGTCTCCATCGACCAAACCGGCCTTTGCGAGCGCGGTTCGTGCACTGGTGGGGACACCCCTGTCCGTCGTCATCGAGCCTTGGCAAAACCAACTTGAACATGCGAACAAAGGTGTGCACCATGGATGAGCAAGGTGCATCATCATGGTCACGAATACGACACCCTCGTAACGGTTGAATCACGCCGAACGTGATCGCGGAGGACTTGCGTCTCGATGGCCCGGTGTCATGCTCGTTCGGACGGTGCTCTAGCTCCGGCCACGCATCCAGGATTCACTGCGCCGAGAGGGGCCTGAATCATCCCGCACGAGATCAAAGTGAGAGAATTGTAATACAGTCTACTAATCAATTGATTATTCATGCTATTCAGTAGTACAGTATATTAGACAAGCTGCACATTAGGGGACGGCAGTTCTATCCTAGTCTTGACTCCCAACCATCTCGTCTGAGGACAACTCTCATAATCTCTGTTCACTCTCAGGAGACTTTCAACCCCTCTCTCTACGCCTCACAGAACGTAAGTATGGCATTGTACTATCCGCAGTCACTAACTTTACTGTAACTAGTAAGCATGCCATTTTCAACTGACACCACTTGGCCTGCTGGCCTGCGAACAATCTTCGACATATGCCGCCGCCAGTTCCAGCCACTCGGAGATCAGTTTTGCGCGCCATACATCAAGTTACTCACATACTGCTTTGGTGATTCGTTCGACTTCTTTGTCGCTCCCCCTCCAGGCAAACACACCTACTGTGAAACCAACACCATATTTTTGGTTGTCTTCAATGCTCGTGGTCATCCTGTGCTCATGGCGGAAATCAATGATGACACTTGGGGTAATACAGCTGCTCTGCGTCTCAAAGCAGAGGATCAAATGCATCAGGAGTACAACACCATGCTCGCTGACTGCCCTCTCCCCCCCTTGTGGGGATTGAGCTTACTTGGAACCTCTCTTCGCGTCTACACTGGTGATGTTGCTACTGGCAAGATGGAGCCTGCTTTCACAGATTGTCCAAGCTCTACCCCTCCCCATGACCTTCTTGAGGGAGCTTGGAACATTGACATCCTTTCTCAAGAAGGGTTCGACAAGATGAAGGAAATTGTTGAAGATATCACTAGCAACGCTGCGCTGGAGAGAGCGTAGTTGAAAGCCCCTCCCAGATTTGTCAAATAACTGTAGTGTGTATTGTTAGCCCCTAGGTTTTGTGTGGTAATATGTCGCGTACTTCCCGCCTACCTCTAATTATTTCACAGTCCTGAAAGCTGAGCGTGTAAGACATGACCTTCACCTCGGTCATGAGCCTTCCAGTAAATCAGAGGTCGATCAGAGTATTGGATTGCTTGGCTGTTCAGTAGGACATGCGTGCACAATATTTGGGAAAATCACTCACCTCCACTGAGCGGGCCAGACTGAACACTAAGTGGAAAAGTATAAGATCATCGTCGCAACGATCGGTTTTTTGGGAGGCTCACGCCGTAGGGCATATGATACATGTTGGTCACAAATAAACTACTTACAGCGAAGCTGTCATTGCTGGTGATTCAGACAGTGTTTCGCTTGTCGGGTTGTACGGAACCTAATTACCGACAAGAGTGTGGGTGATGGTCTGGTGACCAGACTATGGGCGAGCACATAGGTGAGACGTGCACCGATATGCTTACGTTGGTGGAATTGTCGACTCTTACGAATGCATGAGACGTGGTCGAGTAGGCATAAGCAAGGTTGTCAAAGCATACAGTCTGAGCCGAAACAAAGCTGGGCAGGTCAGTACGATGGCAGCATCACACCGCGTTCAAACAGGTACATTGCACCTCCGTTCGTTAAGTGAGATCTGTGCAACCTGTCGAATGTTGGATTCAAAAGAAACAGAGGAGGACACACGATTGTTGTAGAACGTCCATGCGTCAAAAAAACTTGATCCGTAGCATTCTTTTGCCAGCGAATGCTGAGTCGTGCATATGGTAACGTGGCAAGCGCGAGAGCGAGTGGGTAGAGTCAGCTAATTACCGGCGCGGCGGGCATTCTTAGGCCACGCTAGGGCTGGATAAGACGGGTGCCCAACCGCAGTCGTTGGCGGTCCATAAATACTGTGCCGTGCAGCGTCATAGTACGGCGATCGCGCATGCACGAATGAACAGGGGTGGAAGCATAAGTGTGGTGGGAGAGGAGGGTGCCATGCCCAGGTCATTGGTGAGCACTTGAGTGTGCTACAATCGCGTTGCGTTGGTGGTCATCACATTGGTATGGCGTGTACAGCCAAACTGTTGTAGGCTCAGCATGTCAGCCATACCACTCGGAATGTTTGTCATGACGGCGCCATTAGCGTCTTTGAGGTTTAGTTTTGCACTCATCTTGTTCCGATTTGCTCCTCTCTCCTCTCCTCCCCTACTCCTTCTGTTTTCCTCATGTCCTCACTGCCTCTGCTCGCGTCCGTGCTACGCATTAATCATGCTGGTGTGTCCGGCTTCACGGTGCACGACGGCAGTTCGACGGCTGACGCTGTCGTTTCGCAAGCAAGTATCGGCGTGCTGGAGTGTAGTTGGAAACTCGAATACATATGCTGTGACGGAACATGCCATCCTCGCCTCGCGTTCTCACGGGTCCATGTAACACTGTATACATCACCACGGGCCGCCAGCACGAAGCGACAGAACTCCTGCCCACCCCCTTTGACAGGTACTTCACTAACCGTACGTCACTAGCTAGCACCCGAATGCGGTTACTGCGGCGTCCTGGAGTTCAGCTAATCTTATTTCGAAGTTATTGCATCTCCTTTGGGAATGCAATGACGCCGCATGGCAAAGTATTTATGGACCGCCAACGACTGCGGTGGGCACCCGTCTTGTTCTTCCATCCAGCTCTAGCGTGGCCCGAGAATGCCCGCCGCATTGGTAACTACCTGGCTCTATCCACTCGCACTCGCGCTTGCCACTTTACCGTACGCATCTGCGACTCAGTATTCGCTGGCAAAAGAATACTATGGATCAAGTTTTTTTGACGAATGGACGTTCTACAACAATTGTGCGTCCATTCCTACTTCTCTCGAAGCCAACATCCGACGGCTTGTACAGATGACAACTTGACGAACGGAGATGCAATGTACCTATTTGAATGCGGTTTGATGCTGCCATCGTACTGACCTGCCCAGCTTTGTTTCGGCCCAGACTGCGTTCGCTGACGGCCTTGCGTATGTCGACTCAACCACATCTCATGCATTCATAAGAGTCGACAATTTCACGACTGTAAGCACGTTGGTGCACGTCTCACCTAGTATGTGCTCACCCACACTCCTGCCGGTAATCAGGTTCCGTACAATGACAAGCGAAACACTGTCCGAATCACCAGCAATGACAGCTTCGCTGTAGGTAGCTTACTTGTGACCGACATGTACCATGTGCCGTACGGCGTGAGTACCACCCAAAAAACCGATCGTGCACTGCGACGATGATCTCATACTTTTCCGCCTAGTGTTCAGTTTGGCCCGCTTGGTGGAGGTGAGTGGTTAACTTTGTTCCCAAATATCATGCACACATGTCCTTCTTCACAGCCAAGCAATCCAATGGCCTCAAGGAGGAGAAATCGATTCATTCGAAGGTGTCAACTTGCAAACAAACAATCAGATGTCCCTACACACCGAAACCGTTCGTACCCTTTATCAGCGCTCGAACGGTTCTTCACGCTACCACTCTCAGGGATGCACGCAAGTCTCACCTAACGAGACGTCGACTCTCGTCACCAGCACCAACTGTTCGTATGTTGCCAACGAAAATGAGGGATGCATCGTGTTGGATCCGTCCTCCTCGTCGTTCGGAGCTGGCTTTGCCAACGTGAGTGGGGGTGCATTTGTGACAGAATTTGCGACAACTGGTATCAGGTAAGCCAATCGACCTTGACTTGGTGGTGAACTCATTTCTCACCGTCCGCTCAGCATATGGTTTTTCCCGGTTGGTGGTACACTTGGTTCGGTCCACGGTTCATCTTGACCCTGGTCATCCAGCGTTCCCAAATACCAAGCGCACTGTCAAACAACGAGAGCACGATTGACACGAGTACCTTCGGTATCCCAGTCGGCAACTGGCCTGCCGCAGGTTGCAACAT
>JBBPRK010001121.1:0-14773 GCA_038093075.1 Boletus patriciae
GAATGGAACCTACTGGAACAAGTGCCGAAATACTTGTAACACTTTTTACTTTTCCTTACTTAACCTAAGCTATAAGTAGTTATAAGTGCAGTCCAGTAGTGTGTAGGTTTACTGATGTGCCTCGCATGCCAGTTATCACTTCCTTCGACAGGATTTTCACTTCGACGGAATTCGGCAACATGCATTAGATGTTGCTTCCGTCTACCCTCGAGGACCGTTTCTCTCCGTGACGTCTGATAGTGTCCGCCATTTGGTTGAAGAGTTTCCTTTTTTCACTCTGGCCGATTTGTGCTTGATCGCGGACGCCCATGGCATACGGACTTCCTCTCGGCATCGCCGCCCAGCAGTTCTTGACATGCTTCGGCTTCATGAAGACTGTCGCTGTGCTACCGTGTGTTTAGTATTCAAACTCCTTATGCGTTCTCGCCGCGAAGTGCGCGTGGTTCAATTGCCTCCCCCCCAGATTCACGATGGTCGGGTCGAGATGGAGAGGGGCCAACAAGTTGAAAGGTGCCGTCTATCGCGAGCAAACGAGTCAACGGGAGAAGCCTCTGTGCGGTTGGAAGGGAATACGGCACGTCAACGGGATCGGCGGCGACGAAATCGAGAAGACGCGCAGGTTGCGTGAGAACTCCTCTTCCCTGAGCAAAAGGACTTCTGTGAGAAACGGGAGATCATCAGAGAATGGCAGGACAGGATGGCTCCTGCTCGCTTCATTCCGTCTGCCTGTGCAGTATGTGCATGGAGTCATCCGTCTGCCGAGTTGGCGGAAGTCCGCCCGTCCTCCGCCATCTTGCACGTTCTACGGAACGAATGCCTGCCGCCGCATCTGTTGCCGTGTTCGTACGACATTGTGTTGTATTCTCGGGCGATTCTGTGTTCGGACGGAATGACGTCCTTGGACTCCTTGGGCCCCTTGCGAGTGTGCACGACGTGCCATGGCTCGTTGAACAATGTTCCACCCAGGCAACCGAAACACGCCCTCGCCAATTTCTTGTACTACGGGTCAGAGGCTCTTCCGGGACCGATACATGATGATTTCCGTCGCGCGTCACCGTTTGAGTTGGCTCTCATCGCCCGCTGTCGATCGTCAATAGTCACTCACCACTTTGTGCGCCGCGGTGCCCGGGGGGGGGGTACGTTCCCGAAGAAAGTTCCCAGCGATTTAACAGGGGGAACGTTGCTATCTTCCCTCAAGACCCTGGGCCGTTGAGAAGTGTTTTGCCGCCCGGCAAGGACGACGTGAGGGATACTGTTTGTGTCTTATTTTCGGGGGGTGCTGCCCGCCCAACTGCGGAGACTCTCAAGCTATTCGGTCCCGTGTTGGTGTCCAAATCGCGAGTCCGGTCAATGATCGGTTTTCTTGTCGATCACAACGAGTGGTATCAGGCTTCGGGTGTCCGCTACAGCGAAGATAATATGGGATCCCTTTTGGATTCCTGCGAGGAAGGGGGCGACCTCGGAATATTGCAGACTATGCAGGTCGAACACTCAACCGATGACACCTCCTGCGAGAGCAATGCATGTGAATGGATTGACATGCAGCATGACATCGTTATGGATAACGTTGCATATACTCTGGGGGATCACTCGCCTCGCAGCCGGGAATCGATGAAAGCGCACGCTTTGGCGTACGCTCTGGACCGGAAACGCTTTCTTAATTCGCACGCGGGAACTGCTTTCGTCAGTGACAGCGATCCTGGGTTTCTCTCGTTTCTGTTCCCCCATTTAGATCCCTGGGGAATCGGTGGTCTCAATCATCCTGGACGAACTGCGGCACAGCGTCTATCGTTCGAGTGTCAAGTAAAGTGTTTGCTCCGTCAACATCACTCTCCCTTTGCCGACGACCCTAATTTTGCGTTCATCTGTTGGAACATCATTCAAAAGCGGTGTGCTAGCCGACAGGTAATGTTTACGATGAAGACTGCCGACCACCACACAGTCGCTCGTGAGCTGTCTGCTCTAGCCCCTACTCTGATGGAAATGGCGAACAGATGGGTTCGTGATCCGTATGCAAAACCGCATAATGATGCAGAGCGGCGCCTCGTGCGCCTCCTTCGAAAGGTCGAGGTCGCCACTAAGAATCTTAAAGGGTTGCCGGGATACAAACTTTGTCGACGAAATGAAATCTGTGCCCTCGTTCATTGGTTTTCAACACCTGCGCTGTTCGTCACTCTCAACCCTCATGACCTATTGTGCGCACTCTTGGGAACACTGGGAGGAGTAGACCAAAATGTGTGGCGCGCAATGATGCCATACGAACGTGCCGTGTTCGTTGCTAGGAACCCAGCGGCCGCCGCAAGATCTTTCGACGAATTAATTAGTGCGTTCTTGAACGTCGTCGTGCACTTCGGGAGAGGAAGTGGCTTGTTCGGTACCTGCAAGGCGTATTATGGGACCGTCGAGGCACAAGGGCGGGGGACTCTCCACTGCCACATGCTGCTTTGGCTCGATGGAAATCCACATCCTCAGCAACTACGCGATCGCATGATGGATAGCCCTATTTTTAAAGGCGCTGTATTTTCGTGGATAGAAGACATCATCAAGTGTGAATTACCAGGAATGAACAGACCAGTTAATGTGGACGACGTCACGATGCCTTCCCGGGATGATGACTGCATGGCCGACGATTGCCGTATCGAACGCGCTCCGCATGTTGACGAAATGGATGATGAAAGTTTTGAACATGAGTATTAATTGTTTGTCCGTCGGTTGGCAATGAAGTGCAACTGGCACTCGCATACAGACACCTGCTACAAACATCTACAGAAAGGGGAGATCCGTTCCGACTCCAATTGTCGCATGCGGATCGACGGAAGTACAAGGGCCCATACTGTGTTAGATGATGAAACACTATCGATTCAACTTCGTCGCTATCATCCATGGATCAACAACTTCAACGACACTGTGTTGTTTTTCCTTCAAAGTAATATGGACATAAAGTATGTGGGCTCTGGACCTGCTGCCAAAGCCCTCGTATATTATATTACGGACTACATCACAAAGAGCGGATTGAAGATCCATACCGGAATCCACACTTTGGAGGCTGTTACGATCGCTTCTTTTCCTTTGCTTCTCTTCCTCGACCCGCACCTTTTGTTTGACTTCCCCACGCCATTCCTCTTTACTACCGGAAGGGGGCATTCATCGCTTTTGTTCTCTCATCGCCTCGGACTTCTATCTCCACCGATCGGTTCTCTTGTGCCGATTATGTACTTCCCCTTACTCATCGTTTCTATCACCTTCTCTCTCATTCTATGATGATGTGTCCCTCTGATTAGGGCAGGCGTTACTTGGTCCGTGCGCACTCTTCCTTTTCTATATAAACCATCATACTTCCTATATCGTATCTCTAACTTTGACCTACTCGATACTCCCTCGAATATACCAAGGTCATCGCTCCTCGTCTCGGATCTCTCTTAGTCTTCGTCGTACTATTGAGTTGACGGTCCTCTGGAACCTTCGAACCCCGGCGTCCATCTTGACGCTTGAACCCCTAAAGGATGACCCTTAGGGCGATCTCACGATCAATTGAGTCTACGCCTGTACCTACCCAGTCCAAGCGTAACAAAAGGTCAAAGTTACCTTCCGAGGCTATCATCGTCATAGTCCTCCACCATTTCGTACCCACAGAACAACCCATGGTACTCGTGGCGCGGCGCCCGAGAACAACCCATTGACTCACCCTTAGAAGCTGAGCTCTCTGAACCGGAAGAAAACTCTGATCAAGACATAACCATATCGTCTGACCTTGAACAAACCCAAGACCTCGACTTAGCCCACCAGCTCGCACACACCCACCTCCCTCGCGCCCCCACTCCCCCTTCCCCAACTCCAATCACCACCAACCCAGTCTTTCCCCCTCTTACCCCACTTCCCTTGTCCTACGCACCACCACCTCCCCCCCCACCGTTCCCCAGACCACCTTCGCCCATGTCCTCCTCGAAACCCACCAAACTCCATATTGGAGCACCGGAAGCCTTTGACGGATCTTATGACAAATCCACCCAATGGTTGAACACCGTTCAATTCTACCTCCTCGCCAACGACAAAGTCTACGACACCGACAACAAAAAAATCGCTTTCGCTCTCTCCTACATGACTAAGGGATCCGCCCTCACCTGGGCAACCACCTTCAGGCAAAACGCCATCACCGGAACTACCATAGCCATGGGCACTTTCCCCAACTTCATCACGAAGTTCGAAACCGCGTTCAAACACCACGATGTCGCAGGAAACGCCATCGCTTGGCTCTCCACCAAGCGCATGACCAAAGGGAAGAACAACACCTACTCCCCGACCCTCATCGAGTACGTTTCACACTTCAAAAACTACTCGGCGCTCGCAAGCATCACCGACCAGAATGTCCTTATTGGATACTTCTCCACCGGAATCCCTTCCCCACTCATGCGCCGAATCATGTCCATGGATACTGTCCCTTCCACCATCAATGACTGGTACAAGAAAGCCATCTCCTTCCAAACCCAATGGGAACATGCCGAGGAGATCTCCAAACGAAACTCCAAACCCACCCATCAGTCCTACCACTCCTTCTCCGCCCCCGCCAAAACTCGTGACCCTATGGATGTAGACGTCATCAAAGTGGGGAAACTCACGGCCGAAGAACGCAAGAAATGCTTGGAGAAGGGGCTCTGCTTCCGCTGCCGACAACCTGGACACATGAGCTCCAAATGTCCCAAGTATAAAGATGGAGCGCCCAAAGTGAGGCAAGTTGTAGAAGACCTCCCGAAACTAGAACCCACCGACGATGACGAAGAAGACGAGAATGTGAGAAGGATCTCCTTCACTACCATGGATTTTTAGATCGGGAAACTCCTTTGACGCGAGTTCTCCCTAGTGTAAAGTGTGCCGCGATCAATGTAAAAACTACCCCCTCTATGCAAATCCCAATCCAACTTATCGAACCATCGCACACCCTGAAAGCCGTCGACACCCGCGCCATCATTGACAGTGGCGCAAGTATCTCCTGTCTCAACTGGGGATTCATCAGGAAACACTCCCTCCCCACCACCTGACTACAGAAACCCATCTACGCGAGGAACGCTGATAACACCATTAACAGCAAAGGAGTAATTCGCTTCACCTCCACCCTCTTCCTTAACATCAAGGGCATCGCCCGAAAGGTTACCTTCCACGTCATCTCCCTAGGAAATGAAAACGTAATCTTAGGGCTCCCCTGGCTCAAAGATGTCAATCCAACCATCGACTGGACTCAGAGAACCTTGTCAATCGATGAATCCCTAGATCAGTCCAAGGAGCTCTACCTTTCCCATACCGCCGACACCTCCCGCCATAACTCCCACTTCCAGAAACCTTCTTACCGACCCCCTCGGCACACTCACGTCAACACAATCACTGATTCTCGACTCTTCGAGTATAACGGATGGGAAGAGGAATCCCAATTCCTGACCCGCGCGGACACGAACCGGACCCTCCACCGGATTATCAGATGCGGGTCCCGTTTCCTTTACAAAGGATCCCCCCTAGAAGAAAAGATTTCCAAAATCACCACTGCCACTGAACTCGCCGCCGCCGCCGAAAAAGCTAAACTGAAACAAACTCTTCCCCCGGAATTCACCGACTATGCTTCGGTTTTCTCCAAAGAAGCCACCGATCATGTCCCGCCATCTAGGCCCTATGACCACGAAATCAACCTCGATGACTCCTTTACTCCAAAAGTTGGAAAGGTTTACCCCCTTTCCCCTAAAGAATGAAAAGCTACTGAAGACTTCCTCCAGGAAAACCTCGATTGTGGAAAGATTCGCCCTTCCAACTCCCCCCAAGCATCCCCTTTCTTCTTTGTCAAAAAGAAGGACGGCGGTCTTCGCCCCTGTCAGGACTACCGATACCTGAACGAACATACCACCCGCGATGCCTATCCTCTCCCCCTCATCTCTGACCTCATCGACAAACTCAAAGACGCCAAACTGTTTACTAAGTTTGACGTCCGCTGGGGGTACAACAATGTCCGCATTAAGGATGGCCACCAATGGAAGGCGGCCTTCATCATACATAAAGGCCTCTTCGAACCAACAGTCATGTTCTTCAGGCTCACCAACTCCCCTGCCACGTTCCAGCGGTTCATGAATGACTCTTTCCGTGACATGATCGCTGAAGGATGGCTTGTCATTTATATGGACGACCTCCTTATTTTCTCCCCTGACGAAGAAACCCACCGTGAACGCACCAAGCGTGTCCTCCAACGCATGACAGAACTAGACCTCCACCTCAAACTAGAAAAGTGTCGCTTTGCCACCACCGAGGTGGAATACCTCGGCATGATCGTCAAACCTGGTCAACTTGCCATGGATCCTGTAAAGCTGGACGGTATCGCCAGCTGGCCCACCCCCGAGAAAGTCAAAGACGTTAGATTGTTCCTCGGCTTTGCCAACTTCTACCGACGCTTCATCCCAGACTACTCCAACGTCGCCCGTCCTCTCATCGACCTCACCAAGAAAAACCTACCCTGGAGCTGGTCTTCTGCATGCCAACATTCCTTTGACACACTCAAATCCTTGTTCCTGTCAAAACCAGTCCTACACCTCCCTGACCCCGCCGCACCCTTCGCCGTTGCTACGGACGCCTCTAAGTATGCTTCTGGTGCCATCCTTCTTCAAACTGACTCCAACGGCGAATGGCACCCATGTTCCTACCTCTCTCAGTCGTTCTCCCCAGCTGAATGGAACTACGACATTTATGACAGAGAACTCCTCGCTGTCATCCGAGCCTTAAAATCGTGGCAGCACTACCTCCACGGATCCCCCTTCCCAGTCCAGGTCTTCACCGACCATAAGAACCTCACCTACTTCTGTTCCCCCCAGAACCTCAACCGACGACAAGCCTGCTGGCTCATCGACCTCGCGGACTTTGACCTGAAAATGGTCCACGTCCCAGGAAAACTCCTCGCTGGCCCTGATGCCCTCTCTCGTCGTCCTGACCTCCTCCCCCAATCCGATCATGACAACGACGGAGTCACTCTCCTCCCCCCATCTCTCTTTGTCAATGTTATCGACGTCGCCCTCTCCCATCACGTCCAATCTGCCTCAGCAGGCGACCCCCTCGTCCTCCAGGCCCTCCAATCCATGAACGAGGACATCCCTCTCCCCTTCCGTTCCCACCTCTCCGACTGGCAAGTCGAAGCAGGCATCCTGACCTACCAAGGTCGTGTCTATGTCCCCGACGATGATTCCCTCCGCCACGCCATTCTCCAACGATGTCACGACCATGAAAGTGCCGGTCACCCTGGGTACCTCAAAACTCGGCAACTCGTCGCAGCAGAATTCTGGTGGCCCGGCCTCGCCTCCTATGTCCGCAAATACGTCAAAGGATGCTCCACCTGCCAACAGAACAAAACAAACACGCATCCCACCGTTCCACCGCTCACCCCTATTCGCTCCTCCGCATCCCGCCCCTTCCAACAGGTCTCTTGCAATCTTATCACCGACCTCCCTTCTTCTGCTGGCTTTGATTCCCTTTTGGTCGTGGTCGACCATGGCCTTACTAAGGGGGTGATTCTCTGTCCCACAAAGAAGAATGTCACCGCTGAAGGCATTGCCGTGCTCTTTTTCCACAAAGTATACCTTTGCTTCGGCCTTTATGACAAAGTTATCTCCGACCGCGGACCCCAATTTGCCTCCTCCTTCGCTCGGGAACTTGGGAAACTCCTGAAATACGATCTATCCCTTTCTACCGCCTACCATCCCCAATCTGATGGAGAAACCAAACGAGTAAACCAAGAAGTCGAAATGTACCTTCGGATCTTCTGTGGAAACAACCCCGGATCGTGGGCCGATAACATCTCCCACACTGAATTTGCCCACAATCACCACCCTCACTCCGTCACCAACCAATCCCCGTTTTACCTCATGATGGGATACGAACCCCATGCCCTTCCCTCGGTAATCTCCGACACCGTCATCCCCGCAGTCGAAACCCGCCTAAAAACCCTCTCCGCCGCCCGCGACGAAGCCCTAGCGGCACATGAACTGGCCTGCCAAGTCATGGCAGCCAGAACTTGACGATCCTTCTCCCCGTTCAAACTTGGAGACAAAGTCTGGCTTGAAGCCAGGAACCTTAAACGATCCATAATCAACCCGAAATTTGCCCCTAAACGAGAAGGACCCTTCACCATTACGAAAGTCCTATCTCCGATTGTCTACCAACTCCGCTTGCCGAAAACCTGGAAGATCCATCCAGTCTTCCATGCTTCCCTCTTATCTCCCTATCGTGAAAACGCCGTCCACGGCCCTAATTTCCCGTCACCACCCCCTGACCTTATCAACGGCGAAGAAGAATATGAAATCGAGAAAATTCTACGCCACCGCGGATCTCCGACCAAACGATCGTTCCTGATCTGATGGAAAGGATATTCGGCCGAAGAAGACTCTTGGATCCCAGAACGGAACCTGAAAAATGCCAAGTCCGCCCTCACCACATACAAAAGACTCCACCCCGCCGTTTTCCCCTCTTAACTTCGCATCACCATCATCCCCTCTTTACCATGTCCACCAATGCTTCCTCGATTTCTACTGTGCCCTCTCTCCCTTCGGTTTCACTTCTTTCTTCTCGCAGTCCTTCTCCTGCCTCTACCAGGGCCGACGCTGGTTGGGGATTACCTCGAAGAGATGGTAGGAGATCTCCACATGACGATAACATGCCTACTCCTCCTCCTGCTCCACTGGAATCGACATCTCATTCCCCAGTAAATCCTACCCCCATCCTCTCGGTCGATGTCCCTCTCGCTGCCCACCATCTTCGCGAAGGAACCCTAGATGACCACGCTCGTGATATCCTCCACTCCCACCTCTATGCCCCCCACCTTCACCGCGCTTTCGAGTTTCATCTCGAACCGAACTCTCCCCTCTGGAGCATAACCCGCATGTACCTCCAGAACCAACGCTTGAAAGCCATCCTAGATCTCGCCTCCTCTCCATCCAGCATAGGTCGCAGATGTAACACTCTTCGTACCATTCAGCGTGAGGTCAAGGAGGACTTGTTCTCCACTTTCTACCAGATGCAGATGCCCGAATTCGCCGACGATCTAGAACGATACGTCAAAGAACTGACTACGTCTACCAACCCCCAACCATTCCCATCCGCTTCCTTGTCTCCCATTTCCCCAGAGGTCGAGTTGACCCTCCAACGCGCCGAACTTCGTCACGAAGTCGATACCACGGGGACTATCCATGGCGAACTTATCGATGCCCCACTCTCCCGTAACCATCCTCGCTACCACGAGACATGTTTCGAATGCCACCACCTTGGCCATATTCGCATCCACTGCCAATGGTATGTTTGCCCAATTTGCAAGACCAACCATCCTGGTCACCCCCAACACCGCTGTCCACTGAATCATCCTCGTTCTCGTCCCTCATTGTCGTCCTCCTCATCCTCATCCCAACCTCATCCCGTGCCTCCTCCTCGTTCCTGCCAAATGGTCCCCAAGAACTCTCACGTCCGCCGTCGCAACCCCCGTTCTCGTTCCCCTCCCCGCTCTCACTCTTCCCTCGAAGACTTTGATTACGACGACGTCGCCATCGCTAACATGACCGGCTCTCCCGTCTCCTCATACATTGACTTCTGACTCGCGCCATTCATACGTTATCCTTCTCTGGAGTTTCGGATGTAAACGGGGGGTAATGTTATGATTGCTTCTTTTCTCTTCGTCACACTTCTTTCCTTTTCACTTTGACTTCCCCACGCCGTTCCTCTTTACTACCGGAAGGGGGTACTCATCACTTCTGTTCCTGTATCACCTTGGACTCCTATCTCCACCGATCGGTTCTCTCGCACCGATTACGTAGTTCCTTTTACTCATCGTTTCCATCATGTTCCTTCCCCTTCTACGCTGACGCGTCCCTTCGATTAGGGCAGGTGTTACTTGGTCCGTGCGCATTCTCCCTTCTCTATATAAACCAACGTACTTCCTGTATCATATTCCTAACTTTGACCTACTCAATACTTCCTCGAATATACCAAGGTCACAGCTCCTTGTCCTGGATCTCTCTTAGTCCTTGTCGTACTATTGAGTCGACGCTCCTCTGAACCCTTCGAACCTCCGGCGTCTGTCTTGACGCTTGAACCCCTAAAGAACGACTCTTAGGGCGATCCCTTGATCCATCAAGTCTACGCTCGTACCTACCCGGTCCAAGCGTAACAGATGAGCCCTGCGATGATGAAGATGAGCCGATGGCCCCCGATCACAATCTGAACTCATTTTTTGCTGGAGTGTCTGAGTCTCACAGCCAGGTGTGAAACAACCCAAAAAGCCGGTCTACCATGCTTTAGGGAATCCAACTAGGGGCAAGGTCACTAGCCAAAGTGACTGTCAAGGTTGACTTAGCTGCGCAGTCTACTGGCAACTGAGACTAAGGGTGCTGTCCAAGGCACTAGCAATGGATCAGGAGTCGCTATCTGGTGGCTTTTATGGGGAAAGACCAGGAGAACTAGACTGAAGTTCTCCGGCGGCGGCTTAGGCCTTAAATACTACTACGGGGTTTGTATACGATTGTACCGAATCTACCGATACGTGTCCGAACATAGACTAAGTATGTAAGTAACATGTGTTAGGGGCATGCATCAAGCATAGCCATGGAATGGAAGGAAGACATGATGCAACCGCATGGCGGTGGCAGAATGGAAGAGAAGAGGCGCAGCCTTTATGAAAGACATGCATAGGGGGTGTGCGTCAAGCACTGCCATGAAGAAGGCACTGCCTTAATGAAAGGTGAAAGGTTAACATGAGGCATGTGGGAAATGAATGAAGAAGCATAGAAGTGCACAGCACTGATGTGAAATGGAAGTCGTGCACTGCACGAGGTAAAGGGCAGATGCAAGCCTGGTGCGAAGGCAGCATAGCTGTCATGAGACTAAAGGGGAATCTTATCAGTCAAGACAAGAGATAAGATAAGGAGAAAGAAAATGAAATGACAAGTCCGTTATGTTAGGCGCTAGAGAGCGACCGTAACACTATCCCCTCTCTAAAGATCAACTTCCAGGTGATCAAGAGAGTCTGGTCAACGTCTTGAATAAAGATGAATCAATCGTATGGTTCTAAAAATGAAAAAGGCGGTGGAAAGTCGTCAAATTTGGCTAAGAATACGGTCTATCGATTCTTGGGTGTTAGGCCAGCCAGGTTAGACTTCGGCTTTCATGGTACGAGCCAGTCGAAAAGAGCCTTTTCGAGGTGAAAAATTGAAAATAAAATAGAGGGACTCTTGAGCGCACGGCGCTACTTCTTTTATTCATATAAGTGCTCAGCACTTTCCTATAACTATTCATGAGGCCAGGATACTCTGTATACCTGACCCCTATCCCCTCTCTAAAGTTCGTCTTCCACGACGAACTCGAGAATCCTTCGGAGGAGAAGAAAGATTTCCCAGGATTTTTCAAAAATCAAGGCTAACTGCTTCCGTGAGCTAAGAATAACTGCGATGTATTCAGAGCCGAGCTTCATTTAATATCGGGGGGGTTGATGCGTAGTGTTCCGTTCGATTGACGGCCATCTCGCCTTGATGATTCTATCATCGTTCTAGTGAATGACTCTTGCTGCGCTCTAGCAGCGTCTGGGTGAATCCTTGGTCAATCTAGACCGTGCTTTGGCCATCTCCGAGGCCGTAAGGGTATTGCCTCTGGCAATCTAGGTAAAATTTGCTGATCATCTTCTAGATCGGGTGTAAGATCTGGTAATATGACCAATCTAGGCCATTTCGTAAACCAACTGCGTTATAGGTGCAGTGGTACTCGTCTTCTACACTTTTCCTGGATATCTGCTAATCCTTGGAGTCGTGGCGAGGTTTCAAAAGGGGAACCTTCATATGTGCTATCTGATCACTGTCGGCCTTCACCCTAGAGGTAGCTAAGTTTAACCTCATTCTAGGAGGTATCTTCCGGTGTCGGCATCTAGGCTCTGTGTCCTTCTTGCCTTTGGAGTTCTAGTGAATTGATGGCGTGGTCTATCGGCGATCATCTCGGTGGTAGTTTATCCTCGTTCCAGAGGTTGTCATCTAGACCTATAGACGAGTTTATTCTCTTCCTGGGAGAATGACGACATCTAGATCTCGTTGGATCTTCTTGTCTTTGGTGTTGTTTCATATAGACTGGAGCGTCCTGCCTTCAGTTCTAGTGAATGATCTGGAGTAGGGAAGTCGATCCCTTCTCTAATGGTTTGCCCTGGATTTCTGTATCCGTCTGGCCGGTCTATCGGTGAAGAGCAACTTGCTTTTAATTTTAATTTAATGTGCCTCTGGCACGTGTTGCTACTTGAGGTAGAACTCGTGTTTCACGTATGATCCGGGCACAGGTGACGTGACTTCGATGTCCGTTCCTGGCTAATGCCGTGATCTTTCTAGTGAAGTTCTGAGGGGTTTCCTGCTCCGTGGAGATCCTAAGTCTCTTTAGAGTAACGAGTTCCACGTTCCTTCTTGAACGGGGTTTCTGTTCTGGGTGTGAGCCTTTCGTTCTCTGATGACCATCTCCTCAAGGTTGGTGCTTTTTACGTCATCCCAAGATGGGTAAGGAAAAAGGATTTTTGAATAAGTTTAACCTCATTTCAGGAGGGGTTTTCGTCATCCTAGGAACCTTCTGTTCTGCGACAGTCATTTCCAAATTTGGTAGTTTTACATCATTCCGGATGGAAACTGATCTGATGGAATCTAGGGTTGAGACCTTCTTTCCTTTGGTTTTAGTAGTTTAAGGTCATTTTGGACCCTAAGCGATGTCTAGGCTTGATCTATCCTTCTCGTCTTCTTTGGGTTTTCATTGGTCTTACATCAGAGGGAAATCCTGTTCCATGAATGCCAGGGATATAGTGACATCTAGGCTCGATTCGTCCTTCTTGTCTTTTCTGGTCTGTCGGACTTACAACGGGGGAAGGTCATCTTCTCCACCCAAATGCCAAGGTGGCATAGCGATGTCTGGGTTCGTTTCTGTCCCTCTCGTCTTTGGTATAGTGATGGCAAGGTTCGTCTTCCATCATCTAGATCTCTTGCGTCTCCATTTGCATCTATGCTCCATCTGACGGTGGTGATGATCCCCTCTCTAAGGGTGACATCTGTCCTGTTCCTGTCTCGAGGATCTGCGATCTCCTTTACCGGTCTATTGGCATGAGAACCAAGATCTCTGATGTTTTTCAAAAACATCCGAAGGGGAAACTCTGTGGATGCTTTTAGCCTCTTCCCAGGAGGTAATCCTGGACCTGAAAGTGAAGTCTACCGTTCGCTGACGATTCTCTTCTTGGTCTAATTTCCTAATGTCTCCGCTTGAACTCTAAGTTCTTCGTCTGACGTAAATGTCGTATTCTCTAATAAGGGATGACTTCTTTCTTCTTTGCTTCTTTGCCCTTGGCGTAAAGCCTAAGAATAACTGGTGGTGACGGCAAGACTATTTCACTTGATGTCATCTGGAATGGAAGCCTCCTGTTCTGTGACAGTTCTCTCCTCGGTAATGAATATGAGGATACCGATCGGTCTACTGATCTTCCTCGTGTCTTAATGTGACGTGCCCAAACGCGAGTTTCTAACTCCGAGGGTCTGCACTGGGGTTGCCTCCGACCTCCACGATCAACCTTTCTTGGTAAAGGGTAGGTGGGCGTAATCTGTAAGGGGAACGGAAGTCTATCTTCGTTATTCCTTTCTAACTTTAGGCGCTTCCTCAAGGCACCTGCTTCTCTCTCAGGCTTCTAGCCAACCGTTCCTAAGGTCTGGAGAAGGCGTCGATTCTTCAAACAGTACCGGGCTGAATGGGATGCTAGCCAAACACTGCCTTTTCTATTCTCTACGTTCCTTCTAACCTCTCGATGCAAGGTTGGTAACATGCTAGGTTCCAATGACTGCGGGTTTCTAGGTTTACGCGAATAGGGTGAAACCGGGAAGGGGGTAAAGGACTACAAGTAACGCCTCAAGTACGCGTTCTTGACTACCTCTTGGAGGCTGGACCGTTTCCTACACTGGGGGAGAACGCGTCAGGATTCGGTAAAGTGGGTTTTTATAGTCTAGTTCTAATGAAACAACCCAAAAAGCCAGTCTACCGTGCTTTAGGGAATCCAACTAGGGGCAAGGTCACTGAGTCAAAGTGACTGTCGAGGGTGACTTAGCTGCGCGGTCTACTGGCAACTGAGACTAAGAGTGCTGTCCAAGGCACTAGCAATGGATCAGGAGTCACTGTCTGGTGGCTTTTATGGGGAAAGACCAGGAGAACTAGACTGAAGTTCTCCGGCAGCGGCTTAGGCCTTAAATACTACTACGGGGTTTGTACATGATTGTACCGATGTAGAACAACAAACCTGACTGTGGTGGGACAGCCAGGAGATGTGTGGGGGTCTGAGGTGCGATAGGCTCGTCCCCAAAGAGGGTCCTAAACAGGTCAGTGATGGCTCGGGCAAAAGGGGAGAGGAGGAGAAGGTGATTACAAGGTGTCCGAAGGTAGGCCGGACCGCAGGAAAGTGGACCGGTCGAGTACCAGTTGGTCGGGAGTGCAGGAGGTGGTCGACGAGCCCTGTAGTGGACTCGGACGTGCGGTAAGACGAAGGGGAAAGTACCCGAGGCTCGTGGAATCGATAGGTGCGGAAAGATGCATTCAAAATGCGAAGTACAAAGTCTTTATAGTCCGGGAATTGCCCAGGACTGTGTAGTTACTGTAAATAAGGTTCGGAACACTAAATCATAGGTATCCAAATGTCAATAAACACAGAACGATCGAAAGGAATGATACTGAAAGCGGAATAAAGTTAGACTGGCCGGTCTACTGCAGGAAC